>OZ018320.1:167490827-167578327 GCA_963969495.1 Ceratothoa steindachneri
AAGCATCTCCGCCATCATCCCTTTTGAAAAAGGTTCGTTAAGAAAAGGATTATTTAATTGCACCATCCTTCCCTTTTCAATCATGTACAAAGTTCTCCGACCGGATAATGAAATTTACACAAAGATCAGAATGACAATCCCGAGGGTACCTGGGCTGCTCGTCTTTTGAGGGGAAGGATTAGAAAGAGCGTTAGTACTGTATTTTGCCCCCAACACTCGAGTAGGGAGCCCATCATGGCCCAATGAACAGCCACCCCTTCCGCGTCTTATGTGTTGTGTATTATATAACCCCTTCAGCAGGTTCCGAGGCGGGAGTGAAGGTTGTGATGACGTGTGTGGATGGAGCTCTATACGCATAGTCATATTCTACGCACAGTCTGAGTGGCGGCAGATCCCTGCAGGGAATCGAATCTGGTGTCTCGGTGTGCGAATAATAAATAATAATCCAAGGGAGTTACCGATAATGTGTGCCAAAGGATCCCCAAACCCTTCATGCCATTGAGTGTGGGGAATGAGGCCCCAACAATGGCTGGAAAGGTACCCTTTTGTTATCCTATTATCAGCAGTGGAGGAGGGGAAGGTGGGGGAAGGAAGGTATTGGCCGTGATGACGTCAATTGACGTCATCAAGTCACACCCACCGGTCTGTCGAGGATCGGTGCTTCGGCTCTCCCTCATCTATCTATCGAATCCATCTATCTGTGGGGGGTGTGGGTAAATTTTTCATTCCTGCATACAAGCGTGTATACACATACACCCACTCACATACACATTCACACATGCAAACACTCACATACACTTAGAAGTGGAGTTGAATTGAATGGAATTAGCTCGCGTCGTTTTTCACTCGTCTCATGGTTGTTCGCTTGTTTGTTTGTTACCAGCCTATTTCTTTTAGTTGTTTATTTGTTCACATTGTTGTTTTATTCTTTCTTCATTTGTTTGTGTGCGCTATTGTTTACTTGTTTGTTCAGTTGTTTGTATGCTTGTACAGCTGGCAAATCATGTTCAGTTTGTTTGATTGGTTAGGTTGTTTATTTGTTTTTCTGCTTATTTGTTTACTCGGTTTTGTTTCCTCGAATGTTTATAGTTTGTTTGTTTATTCTACATTTCTTCTCACCTTTCGTTTGTTTTGTTCTATTAATTTCTACGTTTTTTCCCCTATTTGTCTCCCTGCTTCTTATCCCTTAAAGGCCTAGTGGGAAGCCCGTCCCGATCACAACGAAGTTATGCTACATCAGGTGTGATTAGTCGCCTGATGAAGTCTTGAGTCAGGTCGTCTTTCCAGTGCTTGCCCATACCCTGTAGAGATACCCGTGGTTCGGATCCCACGTTAATCAGTAGGTCCACGCTGTGGAAATGCATCTTATATGATCGCCAATCGAGGGTAAACCCCATTTCTCGCCCTCTGTCGGCGGCGGCCATTCTTTCCCACCTTGGTCTGCCCGGGCGATGAGGAGCGGCTTTGTTTTTCCTCGTTTACAACTATCGGTTCAACACTCTGATTTTGTTTTGTGGACCCCATAGGGGGGGGGGTCTCTTCAGTCAAAGATGGCAGCACTCAGGAATGCCGCCACACCGAGTGGTGCCTTCTCCAGAGGTCTCCAATTGTGGGGAGGTGATAGTCAGCTGTGAGGGGGTTCGAGGGAGAGGTCGGTGGGGATCATATGAGTGGTGTCGTTTGTCAATTAGTGGTTGCACCGGGAGCAATCTTGGTCTCGAGGTGTTCAGGAGAGTTACGTGCCCACGTAATAAGGCTGCTCCGATTAATGTCTTTATATATACACCAAACAATGACTTCGCTCGCTACTACGATTAAAATTTAAAATCTAAAAAACAGCAGCCATGGTTAAATTTTTATAAATTTTCTGAACTTCACCAATTATAATAATTTTCTAGAAGATATATAAAAATAATTTTGGGGAACTTCACCATTTGTAATTCTTTGAGTTTTAAAAAAATAACTTTGATAAAAAAAAACAAATCAATACCAAACTAAGATGAAATTATTATTCAAAATACTCAAAAATCCCCTTCTTAAATTATAGTTAGTGATGATGATAATGATGATATATAAATAAATTGACCGAAGGAAAAATAAAATGCCTTTCCCCAAGTGTTTTCACCTTCCAACAGAGTCCCCTAACGTCACCACTTTATTTATGAAAGTCTCTTTACAAACTTTCTGGCGAAATTCCATCGTTGGTTTTAAACTTAATTTTAAGTTACAATATAATATGTGATGATAATAATAAAATAACATACATTTAGCCTTCAATAGCAGTATAACGTTTTTCTCACACCGTGTGGTCGCTTTGCATCAACGCCAAAATACACCCTATCCAGCACAACGCCCCCCCCCCCACGCTATTGATCCTTCTTACCGATGGATACTTGTTACACATAACCCAAACGGGTCATAAAAGAAATACTTGTATAAGAATGCAAACACGAGCGGCAGAGGCAGCAAAACGGGTTATAAGTTCTGAATTGGAATTGTGTATGACACAGTGAGAGAAGAAACAGCAAAAAATGCACAACAGATCGTAAACTGGTCACCTTAATACATAAAGTGACCCAGAAGACGACCTCGCAGAAGGTAGGAGGACGAAATTCGTTCGATGGCGAGAGTAGCAGGAGGGGGGGGGAGTTAGCACTAGCCCTCACTGAAAACTTTAGGTGAAGCCTCCCCTCAGCAGTCAGATGAAATAGGCTGGTGATGATGATGATACTTTGAACTGCTGTACTTTCTATTTTTCCATGACCCTTAGTCAAGTAATCAAGCTTTCAATAATTGAAAATAATCCTTCCCCTCCAATTTAATAAAATATAAACCTTTGTCACCTCGTCCTGACGGAATACCCCCTCGGTACTTAAAAGCATTAAAGGGCGAAATTGCTCGTCCCCTATTCATTTATTTTAAACAAATCCATCAATCAGGGTGTGGTTCCAGAAGATTCTAAACTTGCAAATGTCACACCGATTTTTAAAAGCGGAGATAAAACAGACCTCGTTAACTATAGACCTATTAATCTGAGCGCGGTCATAGGCAAACTCTTAAAATCAATCATAACGGATAAATTAGGCGAGCACTTAGAAAATCATCGACTTACTAAACAGCAAACAACACGTTTTAGAAGTTGTCGTTCTTGTTTAATGAAACTACTCGAGTTCTTTCAAGACATGACAACCACTTCTGGTCACTTTAAAGCTACCGACCTAATTTACCTGGAATTTAAAAGACTTCTGGAAAAACGTAAACCGCAAACTTAGAATGGAATGGAAATTGGATAAAAATCATAAGCTTGGTAGAAAATCTTCCGAGTGGGTCTCTGTGGCTAGCGGCGTTCCGCAGTGTTCCGTCCTGCACTCTTACTAATTTTCATAAACGATCTGTAATGTAATTTGTTAAGCAAGCTAGCTGATATCTTTGTGGACGGTACAAAGATTGGGCAGAATTCAAACGCCAGAATCGACAAGGAAGAAATACAAAAGGATTTTGAATACCCTATTTAATTGGGTGGATAAATGACCGCTTACGATTAAAAAGAACAAGTAAAAAGTAATAAATAGGCTCGGACAACAGTTAGTATAAATATAGATTAGGTGGTCGAGGGAGCGCTATCTTAGGGTTCTAGTCTCGAGCGACTTGAAAATTTCCAAGCATTGTGCTAAAGTATCAAAGCAAGTGAATGGAAGGCTTTGTTTCACTGAAAGAAATGTTTAATATAAAGGTAGGAACATGATCGTTCGGCCCCAGCTTGAGTTTCCTTCCCAACTCTAGCCCCCCCTTTATGAGAAGGGGTGTCGATATATTGGAGAGAGTGCAGCGTCGGGCACCTAAACTTATTCCTGAGCTTCGTAACTTAACCTACAAAGATAGACTTAAGGCACTGAACCTGCTTTCTTTGAAGGATTGGTGGCGGCCTGGGCAATTAGTTGAAGTATTTAAGATTATCAAAGGGTTCGACAATATTGATTTTCAGGTAATTTTCGAACGAGCGCCCAAGGGTGGTAACAGAAATAATAGAGTTAAACTTAAGTTAAAACGATTCCAGTCAACATTAGCAGCAAATTTCTTTACCTATAAGATTCCCTCCGAATGGAATCGTCTCGCTGCGATTGTAGTCAAAAGTCCTTCTGTAAACGTTTTCGAAAATATATTGGACGGTGCGAACTGTGTGTTAGTTGGTCTCTTGTGGTTCGGAACCCACGTTAAATATTCGGCCTCCATATTGAAGTCAGATCCCTCTGGTTGTCTGTTGCAGCATAGTTGTCTATACTACTCCTTACACACACCTTTGCGGGAGATGACATCTAGAACAGAATTTTTAATACGTTTGTATGTGTGTGTATAATAACTACAAATACAATCCGTATATAAACTATCATTTCCGCGCTAGATATTCTTTCGTCGCGGCCAGTCTTCAAACAGCATAAAAATTACCGTAGAACATGAAAGAGGAAAAAGGAATCCGATGAACTTTCGAAATTTATTCACTTCATTCCCAAGGAAAAGTTCGAAAATAATTTAATGTTTCCTTTTCCAACACATTAACGACACTCGATCAACCTGGAATTCTCTTTAGGACTTAACTCTTTAAAGACTGGCGGCTTATATATGATCCAAACAGAAAAAAAAGAGAATAACTATCGGGACCTATATATATATCGACCAATAAATAAAGAAATAGGGATAGATTCCTCTTGTCGCCTATACAATCTTGTCACGTTGTCGCACGCATGATTTATTTGACTCGGGAAGTGAAGTTCTTTTATGATGTCATAGCCATTTGATTAGTATGCATGATATGTGCCTGCAAAGGACGTCTTCAAAAGGTTAAAATCAGGTGAAAGAGACTTAATGTAACTCAGAATTTGTGTTTAAGAACGATTTATCATTTGGCATCATTCGCTTAACTTGACACGAGGCCTTTTTGGCAGCCAAATTTGTGGCTTTTAGACAGCCAATTTGAGACCTTTTGACAACCAATTTGAAGCTTTTTGACAACCAATTTGAGGGTGTTTTCTATAGTCCAGTAGCGTTTAGATGCAGCCTTTATTTTGGGACTACCACAAATACACGTTCTTACGAGTGAATACTATATTCAGAGGTGGATCAAGATATACCTCTCAAATGTCAAGATACATAGAAAAACAGACACACCTCACGACCTCTATAAGTAGTGTCCATGTGTAAAAAATAAGTTGTCAGGGATCTATAAATATCGCAGGCCATACCTTGAAACCATAGTGACACATCCCCCAACCAGGAAACTTGCTTCTCTTGTGGAAACCTTTAGCGATGTATCGCGACTTTTGGGACGCCATAAATGACCTTTTCTTTGAAAATTTCTTGTTTTGCTTCATCAATCCTGAGTGATTTCAGATCATGCGCTTTAGTCGTATTATCTGTATCGTGTACGATTATTGGATCGGGTCCTTTTCTTTTTGCGATTCTTCTTGTATTTTCTTCAACAAGAATTATTCTTTGTGTTCCTGTCTAAATTTGCTCTGTATTCGTAAACCAAATTCCCGTAAGCGGACGACCCCTCCCCTTTATTCATTCCAGTTCCTGACGCTCCTAGTAATCTACTCTTTTGGTCGCTCGGTCTGTATACCTTCCACCCATTCTTACTTAAATTTCAACCCTTTCTTTACTTACCTCTTTCCTTAATCATATTTTTTTTCTCTAAAGTAAGCCAGAGTATTGTATTTTGAACGTACTGATCGTATATTACGGCTCTCGTCTTGGGGTGTTTCTTCATCACACCTGTTGCCTCCACCACTTGTTGCGAGCACGAACCGAAAAGCTCCCACCTGATTTCCTGTCTATCGCACGCGCGAAATCATTTACAAACGCCTTATTTCTTCTTATAATGAGCATTTTTGTACCGCGCTCTTCAAGGTCAAAGTGGCCTTCACACAGCGCTTATCTACCCAGTAAAGAACAAAGTTTGGTAGAAGAGGTAGGTCTTCAAGGCACGCTTGAAGGCAGCAAGGCATGGGAAGGGGGGGGGGGCGAAGAACGCACGATCACCCATGCAGCAAAGACGACAAGCAGTAAGAGGACAGAGCCGGAATGTAGGGTTCTCAGGGGCCAGTATAGGTGCCGTGAGGGAGCCGGATGGAAGCGGCTGTGGCGTTTAAGATGTTATAGCTGAGGAGGACGACCTTGAAAGTGATTTTTGATCTAGCGGGTCGTCAGTGTATAGTTGAGGGAGCAGACACGGGTGGGTGTTGCACAAAGCATAAACGCCCCCCACTGGGAAAGAACACGTTGGAGAGCGGGAAACACGCAATCCAGGGTGAAGGAAGTTGCAGTAGCCAATGTGGGGGCTGACGAAAGCGTGGATAACAAATCTCAAAACTCTTGTGGGCAAAGTGTGGGCAGATGCGGCTGAGATTACAGAGAAACCAGAGACAGACAGACAGACAGACAGAGAGGATTTACTGACTTTAACAACATGAATTTGGAAAGAGAAATGACAATGAAAAATGACGTCCAGGAGTACGTACTATCAATACCTGTTTTTTTTTATTGGTGAATCTCAGAAATTGGTGCAAGAGACTGTAAATGATGATGACGTAGGTGGATAGAGGATTTTTAAGTGTCGGTCAACGAGGCTGGAGCAAAGGAGAGAGAGAGATTTTCGACTCATCAGAATAGAAATGAAATGACAGACGGAGGGGAAGCATAAGAATACCCAGGGGAAGAAGATAGACGCGAAACAGAAACGAACCAAGTTTTCTTTTCCCTTCTCTTTTGTTTCAATTTTCATTTTCTTTCTTTTTGTTTTCCTCTTTTTGTCATGGTTTCTGTTTTCACCTTTTTAGCTTGAATCAGAGAGCTGAACCTCGTTGGATTACGCGACCCTCCTGCCAAGCCCTTCTTGGTTTTAGTACCTGCTGCGGTCGTAACTTGACTCTGATACACCACCCACAAGGAAACGTTCAGGCCCCTGAGGTGGGGGTCAAATAGACACGCACCCTCCCAAACTTTAGGGGAAATATGTCGTCGTTTCACCTTCAAAAATATAATAATAATTATAATAATATAAATAATAATAATAATATAAATAATAATGATAATATTAAAAATAATAATAATAAGAGAGATCATAAAATTCTTTGTTCTTATTCTTTATTAATCAGAGGACATTTGTCCTTGTAATTTCTTTAAAGAAGCTTAACGCCATCTTTCCCTCTATCAGGTCTATATTTGCGTGCGAATGTGAGAAGAACAGAGAGAAAAAGAAAACAACAACAACGACAAAAGTACTCAAATGATCGAGGATGGTAAGTGTTGTCAGATTAAATCAGCCCTAAATACTGGGGCAAGTGGGGAACGTTAGTTGCCATCAAGAAAAGCAAGAAAAACAACAAGTTATAAAAAGATAGTGAATAAAAATAACTGTCAAATCTTATCAAATCTAAAAGTTGGATCCTGTAGGACAAGTTTAAACCCACCAGGAAAAAGAAAAGCAACAATAAAAAAATTGTGGATGAGAAGTGTTACTAAATCTCATCAAATTTAAATGCTGAGGGCGGTAGGGTACGTTCGAAGCCTTCAAAAACAAGCTCGTTGGAAGGGAAGAGGTGTTCGAAAGTACGAGCTCCCCCTTTCCCTGGTAAGGGTATTTGATGTGTCACTTGTGATCCCCTTGTCCAGTCTCTGATGTTCGGGGGTTTGCCCGGTACTCGTAGGTACTCGTGGCACTCAAAATTTATTTAAGAGTAAGAAGCGAGAACCAATGAGGGCAACGCCGAAAGTGCTTGCGAGGAAAGGTTTGTATAAACAAGGTCTGCTGACCAAAAAGTTCCACGCCCTCACTTATTCTGATTTATGATCTTACGACCTTCAAAACTTTTAATAATTTCCAGACTAACCTTGGAAGGAGCCCTGCAATTATAGCATTCAAAAGAGAATGCAAAACAACATAAGGGTTTCAAGTTTCGTTAGAATCGGCAGAATAGTTATGATGTTATTGCCAAAACAAAATAATTCCAGGGCTAAACTTGGGAGGACGTGGGCTCTTGTATTATTCGAAAGAGAGCCCTCCTGCTTCAAAATATTCTCCTTTTTGGGGGGATCAATTAAGGGAAAAGGATGTATGGCGGACACAGGTTCCAGCACCTTCTGAATATAGCTTCTTTACCTGGCAAAGAAGCAAAGGCTTCTCTTTTACCGAGCGAGAGCCTTCTGATAAATGTAACCATTCCCACTCGGATGACCAAAGTTAGTGATCTTCAGGCACCCATTGGCACACCTGTGAAGGTAACTGAAAACTATACCCTAAAATTTGTAACGTAAGTCAGAATAAAGCGAGTGATAATGAATATGGAAGGCCTCTTGATACCCCCTCCCCCCAAAAAAAACTTGGTAGAGATGGACCTAGACAATCTTTCTGAGTCGGTGCATACTGGCTGATGTGGCTAGCTTGTTGAAGCATTCTTGCCGTTACCGCGTCGGAGTTATCACTGCCACCGCTTTAACCACGCGTAATCATGTCGACTTGTAAAGAGGGTCAACTCCAAATTTGCTTCCCTGCTTCAAGGTTATGCATAAATCTATTTCGTGCACCTCCAAGTGCGCATATTGAGAGGTTAGGTAGATATTCCTCTCATGTTATGCACGATCAGGCATCTCCTATGCTTCTAGGTTGAGATAGGCACTATCCGCTTCTGGCGCTCATTCGAAATTATTCAGCGTCCCTATACCTCCATACCCTCTCTCACAAGCGTGACAGTTTTTCAGAATACGAAGAGGCCACACTTCTCCACCTATTTGTTTGACGCGTAGGAAGCAAAGCCTATGAAGGTATCAAGAGATCCTCCACCCCCTAGGCAAATCGAAGCCTCCCTCCTTCATGGAAGGTAGCAATATGGGACTTTCGGTTCCTTTCCTCCTGCCCGAAGCTAGATGGAGTATGTTCCCTCCAAAAGATGATGGAGTGCTAATCGCAAGTGTCCCCCCCCCCCGCCCTTTCGAAGGACTCGAGGTAGGAGAAAGGTAGGGTCTCGACGGCGACAGACCCAATGGCGCGTTCAGTGGCCAATATCCCTCGGAGATTTGGGGGCAATTTTCTTCTATGAAATTGCTGGGTAGTTCCGAATAATTAAGATGAGCAGTGGATGATCACGTTCCCCCATTCCACTCTATCTATCTTCTTCTGGAGACAATATTAGACATTTATTCCTTGAAATTTTGTCTGTTTTAAACATCGACTGCTTCGTTGGTAGTCACTTAAGTGTGAGATGCCCCTCAATGGGAAATAATATCCATATAATGGCTATAAGCGCCGTACGTGTGATTTCAACTTTTATAAGATTTGTCGGGCGGGAATCAGATATAGATTCGTTCCTATCCATGTTCGCTGCCATTCCTGGCTGACATACTTGTGCTAAGTCAATAGGAGGGCACCTCTTGCAGAGATATGGAAGCTGCCAAGAGGATTCCAGGTAGGTTTACCCAGAAACCCAATCCCGTTCTACCGGAATGCAACCTCGCAAGTAGGTGTCAGGTAGAGTTTGGATAAACATGGCACTGCTCACATCTGGAGGGTTGTGTGCTTTCACGGCCTTAATGCACGCAGAAAGATAAGCGGCTATATATATTTTCTACACATTTTCACTTCCTCTATGTTCATTCCTTTCTTTAAAGATATCTTGTAATAAAATTTCCGAGGGCGATGCCCTCCTTACTTGTCTTTTTAATTCAAAGAAAAATCAAGAAGGCAGGACCAATATCTCGGACCCTATGTCCGCGGCGATCCTTCTAGAATGCTTTTTCCACATTCTCCAACCGACATGGTGCTCCAATTGCATTCCAATTACATTACCTACCTAAGTAGGTAAAAATTCAATGCCCTGCGTTCGTTGAGCGAGTTGAGTTTGTCTCTCTCACTTCTTACACATACCTGCCCCGGTCCGGACGCTATATCGTACATCATGTTTTGACACCTAGCTGAGCAAGAGATGCCCTTTCTATTGGCTTTGTTCAAAAGGATCAGAGTGTAGAGTATTTTCCCAGATTCCTCGCGAATACTTAGTGTGGATATATTTCGCAAGCACAGAGAGGGACGGCTCCCCATTTTTGTCTGACTGCCCGCGCTGCCATTTGATGGAGCGCTCGCCTGCGCCATACTGTGAAGAGGGCGTTGTCCCCCACACTTTTCGGCAAATTCTTGTTGAATGTCCGAGTCTGGGTGATCTCCGCGCACGTCACTTGAACCGGGACCTGGACGAGCGTGGTTGCTACCGCATGTCCCTTGTACTCGGGACGGGTTCGTGTACACCGACTTGTGGATTTTACGACTTTTTGGAGGAGGCTGGCCTCCTCTATTTTAATTTAACTTATTTGTGTTACTTTTCGTAGGTCGTATATTCCTGCGCCTGGGGTAGGCGGGTCTACCTCCGACGCCGGAGCACGCCTCCTTCTTGCCTTTTTGCTTTTTCTCGTTGTTGTTAGTTTTTTAGCATTCGTCCTTTTTTATCGCTATTATTTCTTATTTACATATCGTTATTTTTCTTTGTTTTTTTTCATACAGCCTAGTAGTAGGCTATGTTGCGTACGGCGACTTATTCCCATGTAGGCAGTCGCCAGATGGGCTACTACAATGGGAAAACAAAATTGTCTGACTGCCTAAGACATCGTCGATTGCGGGAAAGCCATCTCCAAGTACGTAGGAAAAGAGGAAGGTATCATGTGTAGAAATGTTCTCGGCTTCAACTCTCTCGGCTGTGAGCATTAACGATAATACCTCGAGACTGGAGAAGATGTTTTCGTCACGATCTGTTAATATGACTTCTCGATATCTTTTGGTGTAGCTCAGATTCCTAACCTGGACCGCCGGCTACAATGGCATCTGAACCAGCTCTCTAGTTATGCCTAAACGCGTAGAATTCGGTTTTATTTGAGCAATCTCAAGGTTAGGCACTTATGCCGTCGTCGTGAATGTCACTCCGATCCGGACCTCTTCCCGAATTGGCTCGACTTGATGTTGTAAACTTGCACTGATCTCCTGTGCGTGTATTCGACCGACGAATACACGTAGTTTGTTGCACCCGCTGCTAGAGCTAATTTCCTCATTATTTTACCGCTTCTTTGTTTTCTCACAATTGAATATATGTGCGAAATTTGGTAATTGTTAAGATTAGAGGCCCCTGATTTTGCGCGCGAAGAATGCGATCTAAAATCTATAGGAATAACCCCATTTAGCATTCGACTTTTGCATTGAAATCTCATGTTTGGCTTTCGAATTAGGAATATTACGAGTTTTTTTAAAGTTGCAGGGTATAAGGGGCTGCCCCCCTTTTTTAAGTGGGAATATGGGGGCGAATCCCCCCATTTCGAAAGAAATTAACGAGTCAAAACAAGGAAGTGAATGTGGTTATACCTATAGGTTTTAGATCGCAATTTTGGCTCCCGTAAGGGGCGCGGCGATTTGCCTTTCTGGCCGCCGTGCTGACGAGACTCAGCGCCCGTCCAGCCCCAGCTTAGCCACTTCTCCTTCTTTCAGACAGTCTGCATTTCTACCCTGGTGTTAGGTTTTTAACAACCTGCTTCATCCCCATTCACACGTTCCTCACTTCCCCTTTCTTTCTCCTTTCAATCTCTATCCATTTTACGCCGTGCCCAAGGTAAACGCGCTTGCCGATGTGCTGCCAGACCACTAGGTGGGAGGAGTGGCCTTAAATGGCAGCAGCTGGATCTACCGGCTCCGTATTCACCCCGCGCAAAGCGAGCTATTGTATGGGGTGATTAGAGTATGCATCCCGTAAAATAAATAGAGTCACCATATCCAATGAAGAAGACGAAAAAATTAATCTCCCTCGGACAGTTCCACCGAGAAAATGGAGCCCCTCTCCCCTGTGCTTTCGCAGGGGACCCTCCCAAACTGTTCAACCGGAGAGGAGGGTTACTTCACTTTTCCTGCGGGTGTAGGAGACTTTTCCTCACCCATCTTCAACTCAACCCCTTGTTGGATTCGCTCTTGGGCGACTCCCTTTCACCAGTGGCAGTCCGCCTTTACTTTCTAAGGGGACTGCCAAGAAAGTCAGGTGGCCAATAATTGACCTCTGGGAGCAGCATGATAGGGCTAACCCCCCTTAGGGGTAGAGGGAAGATAGGGCCCGTCGGCCCTTTCCTTCTAAAGACCTGCGTGCTCACATCTGGCTTGGGGCTCCTGCCGGCGGAGGAGAAAAGCGGGTTCATTCCCCGCCCTCCCCCCTAAAAATAAAAAAATAGAAAACAAGAAAAAAATAGTAGGGGCTCCTCTCCATTCGCGGTGACAGCGGAGATGGATGGGTCTGCTCCCTTTTCGGAAAGCGACCAGGCCAAGATTGGCACGTCCGGCCCCGCTGCTTCCGGGGTGTGTAGCCCCTGACGAAGCCCAGAACTGAGAATAAAGGAGTCTCGATTACGTCGGGACACCTCATTCAGAGGCTAACTGGCGTTTTCGAGCCCACAGGCTTCAAAGCTTCCTCATCATACGCTCCATTGATGGAAGCATGTTGGCTAAGGGCAAAATGATCCATCTGATTAGAGCCTTAGCTAGCGTGATTGGTAGAGAGCCGAAGGTGACCCGTTTCTCGGACGGTAACCTTCTGACGAATGCGTCGAATCCCCCCATGGGCGGCCATGATTAGTGCCCTTTGGACACTTGATGGCACGCCGGTGAGTGTGACGCCGCACACTGCTATGAATTTCGTAAAAGGAGTAGTTTATGCGAGGGAACTCTTGGAATACTCCATAGATGACACCACTTTAGAGCTGGCTGACCATGGGGCGGTCAAGTTCGACCGTTGATGATAAAACAGGGAGGGTCCTCGAGACCCACCCCTACACTCTTCGTCACGTTTGACGGTGATAAGCTCCCTAAGGAATCGGTATGTGCCGGTTGGTATTTAGGTACCGCGTGAAGGCATTCATGCCACTGCTACGAAAGTGCTATTACTGTCACCGCTTCGTTTATACTAATCGCTCTTGTAGGCACGCAATGTCAGGTTTACCAGAATTCTGTGTAAGTTGCTCGGAGGCCGCACACGATAAGTCCAAGGCGTGTGTAACCAAGTTTGTTAATTGCGGAGAGTCAGACGCCGCTTCCTCGAAGCAATGTGGTGCTTAGCATCTTGAGAAGGAGACCCGTGAGGGGCGCGGCGATTTGCCATCCTGGCCGCTGTGCTGACGGGATCCAGCGCTCCGTCCGGCCCCAGCTTAGCCTCTCTTCCTTCCTTCAGATAGCCCGATTTCTCCCCTACCTCGTCGCTTTTCATAAAACCTCTCCCACCACTTTCTCTGGTCAGCCTCTAATTTCACAGGGTAGATGCTGACCTTCTTCTCAAGCCAACCACCCCGGATCGGGGCTGAGAGGGAGGGGGACATTGTTCCCTAACCCCTGAGCTCCGGGTCGGGATGGAGGTTTTTTAACAACCTGCTTCATCCCCACCCATAACTTCCTCACATCCCTTTCCCTCTCCTCTTCACATTCCATCAAATTTACGCCGTGTCCAAGGTGGAGCCGCCATGCCGATGGACTGCCAGGCCACCAAGCGGGAGGGGTGGTCCCGAATGGCGGCGCCTGGCTCTGCTGGGTCTGTAAGCACCTCTTGCAGTGCGGGCTACTGCAAGAGGTGGTGAGCGATTGCGTCCCGTAAAACAAAGAGGGTCACAATGCCCAATGATGCAAAACAAATACATCTCCCCTTAATTCCCCCTAAAACAACGGAGCCGCCCTCGTGCAGCTCCACAGAAAAGATGGAGGCCCCCCCCCCTGTGCTTGCGCAGGGGACTCTCCATACCTCTTTAACCGGAGAGGAGGCTTACTCCTCTCCTACGCCTACGGGTGCAGGGGACTCCCCCTCACCCCCTTCTCTGGAGGTGTTTTCGGGCACCTCCCTATCTCCAGCAGCAGTCCCTCCTCTGCTTTCTAAGGGAACTGCCAAGAAAGCCAGCAGGCAGCCCATTGCCGACCGCCCCTCGTGTAAGCGGCTCGGTAGGGCAAACCCCCTTAGGGGGGAGAGGGAAGCCAGGCCCCTTCGGTTGCTTCCCTCAAAAGACCTGCTGGCAAGAATCTTAAACCTTGCCGGGGTCAAGGCCTGTGCCTCCCCACAAAAGACTGGTGAAGCTGCCAAGGGGACCTGCGATGTCCTGGGAGGGGATGGCCAACTGGAGGCCCCTCCTGTGATAGACATGGTCCTTGAGGAAACCCAGCCTCAGAGGGTAGGGCCTTCCATGGGGGGCAATCCGGGCTCGGCGCCAAGCACCGAACCTGAATCCGCCCATATGCAAGGTGCTCCTCTAATGGCTGGGACCTCCGAGGCAGCACAAGGAGGGGAGGGATCTCCTCTGACCGGTGCCCCTGCGACCATCAGGACCTTTTCCATTTCGGAGAAGGACCTGGCTGAGGCCGGTCAATCTGGCCTAGGTGCTTCTGTCAGCGGAGGAGAGAAGTGGGTTCATTCCCCACCCTCCTCTCCTAAAAAGAAGAAAAAGACAAAAAAGACTAAGAAGACTCGGGGCTCCTCTCCATCCGCGGGGGCTACGGGGACGGATGGGTCTGCTGCCACTTTGGTAGGTGACCAAGCCAAGATCGGCACATCCAGCCCCTCTACCCCCCCGTGGAGGTGCCCCTGACTAAGACCAAGAGTGCACAGGGCGGAGACTCGAAGACATCGGGGCCCCTCATTCAGGGGTTACCTGGCGTTTTCTAGCCCTCTGGCTTCAAGGGCTTCCTTTTTATTCGCTCCACTGATGGCACCATGTTGTCCAAGGGCAACATGATCCATCAGAGAGGAATAGCTAGTGCAATTGGTAGAGAGCCGAAGGTAACCCCTTTCTCGGACGGGAGCCTTCTGGCAAATGTGGCGATTCCCGCCGAGGCGGCCAAGATAAGTGCTTTTCGGACACTTCATGGTACCCCGGTGAGTGTGACGCCGCACTCTACCATGAACTTTGTGAAAGGAGTAGTTTATGCGAGGGAATTCGTTGACTACTCCATTGAGGACATCACCCTAGAGCTGGCCGACCATGGGGCGGTCAAAGTCGAACGTGTGATGAGAAAACAGGGAGGGGCCTCGAGACCCACCCAGACATTCTTCGTCACGTTCGACTGTGACAAGCTCCCTGAGTCGGTGCGTGCCGGTTGGTACCGCTACCGCGTGAAGGCATTCGTGCCACTGCCGCGGCGGTGCTATTACTGTCACCGCTTCGGCCATACGAATCGCTCATGTAGACGTGCAAAGTCGGGGTCACCCGAAGTCTGTATAAATTGCTCCAAGGTCGCACACGATAAGTCCAAATCGTGTGTGGATAAGTGTGTCAATTGCGGAGAGCCGCACCCTGCTTCTTCAAAGCAATGTGGTGCATATCTCCTTGAGAAAGAAATCCTGGCCGTTCAGGCCCAGGATCGACTCTCATTCCGCGAGGCAAAGGACTTGGTCCTGGCGCGTCCGGCTCTGCCTGGGAGGTCATATGCCTCAATAGTTAGAAAGGCACCCTCTGCTCCTGGCCCATCCAGGACAACGAGCATGGTTGTTTCCGCACCCATTCGGAGCCCTTCTGCGGGCTCTACCCAACCCGGGCGCTTCCCTCGTCAAGCTGGCGGCAAAATGGGTTCATACCCTGCCCTGGCTAAAACCAGGGCTCCCCCCTCTTCCCCCAGCGTGACCCTTTCCCGTAAGGCGAAACGGCCACGCGCCTCCACCGAGTCGTTAGACTCACAGGAGGCAACACCCTTGAAGATGGTCACTAGGCCATCTTCCAGGGTTCCTAACGCTGTCCCCTGAAAGGAGGACAGCAACAAAGGAGCTTCGGCTCCTTCGCCCACGCCCCAAGGTGGAGCGAGTGGCTCGGAGACGGTGGTTCCTCGAAAAGAGGGCCCCCCGCCTCCGAAGTCGCAACGCCCGGCTAAGGTTTCGAGGCGGAGGGAGGAAAAGCCTCGCATGGCGAGCCCAACCTTCCCCAATAAGTCCTCGAAGGCAACAGCGCCTTCAGCGCTTTGTCCGGCCAACAGCGTCCCTGATTCTGCCCCCGGGAAGCGTACGGCCATTCCCGTGAGGGTCTTCAGTTCAAGGAAGGCCCCCGCGTCTCTTCCGAGCTAGGCCTGTAGGGCATATTCCTTCAATGGAATTACCGTGGACTCCGGGCCAACTGGGAGGAGTTGCGGAGGCTCGTCTCATCCCGTTACCCGTTAGCTATCGTTTTGCAGGAGACCATGCTAGGCGCGTGCCCCCTGCCTGCCCTTCCGAGGTATAAGGGTCTTGTGACCCCACCACCGTGGGATGGCCGGGCTGGGGGATGCGCGGTTTACACCCGGCATGATGTCTCCGTTCTTCCTTTTTCTTTAGATACCTCCTTTCAGGCAGTCGCTGTGCAGCTGCACCTGGATAGGAGGTATACTCTGATTTCTGCGTACATTCCACCGTCAGCTGACTTCGACGCGGGGGACTTCCGCCGCGTCGTGGCACGGTTGCCGAGGCCCTTTCTCTTGCTTGGAGATCTGAACGGCAGGCATCCTCTCTGGGGAGATTACTCCATAAATCCCAGGGGACAAGTCCTTGCCGATCTGATCGAAGAGCTTGAGATGGGTTTCCTAAACGTGGATGAGTTTGCGCATCACTGTCCGAGAACCGCTTCATTTACTGGCCTCGACCTATATTTGTGCTCTTCGAATGCACAGCCTGATTTTGATTGGGAGGTGGTCTATGACCTCCATAGGAGTGATCACTTTCCCATTCAAATATCATTTTCAGGGCAACTGCCGCCTGAGAGACCACCTCGGTGGTGCTTGGCGCGGGCGCGTTGGCCTGCATTTCAGGAAATGACTGAATTCTCTATCTCAGTCGAGGAGTTTAGGTCGGTAGATGAGGCCGTTGAGTTCTTCTCCGGCAACCTCATCGCCGTGGGCCTGACTACTATTGCTAGGACGTCTGGCCGTTTTGCACGCCGACCACTCCCATGGTGGTCGGCCGAGTGTGAGACGGCCCTCAAACAGAAGCGTTATGCCTACATGCGCTATAAGCGCCGCCCGAACGATTTCACTGTCGCTGAATTTCGTCGGGCTAGATCTAGGTTCCGGTATATTTCGAAGCACGCCCGCCGCTCTTCTTGGCGGGCATACGTGGCTTCACTTAACGGGAAGACCCCTTTAGCTGATGTGTGGAAGCGAGTCAAAAGGATTCGGGGCAAGTTTTCGCAGGACCCCCCTCCCGTTCTCCAGGAGAATGGGACAGCAATCTCGGACCCCGCGTCCGTGGCGGAATCCTTAGCGACCGCTTTTTCCGCATTCTCTAGCCGTGATGCTGCTCCGCCAGCATTCAATGCACGTCGTGATGTCGCGGAAGGCCGCCGACTGGACTTTACCTCCACAGGGGGAGAACCCTTCAACGACGAGTTTACTGTGAGTGAGTTGCGTTCCGCTCTCGCTTCGTGCGCGGACACCGCTCATGGTTCGGACGATGTCCCGTACGCCATGCTTCGACACCTGGGTGAGCGAGGCATGTCCTTTCTGTTAGATTTGTTCAACAGGATCTGGGTGGAAGGTCTTTTCCCAGACTCCTGGCAAATTGCTACTGTGCTCACCTTTCGCAAGCCGGAGAGAGCACTCTACTCCGACCGGTTTCCGCCCAATTTCTCTAACCTCTTGCGTGTGCAAGTTGATGGAGAAATTGGTAAATGTTAGATTAGCCTATTTCCTGGACAGCGGAGGCCATCTGTCTTCTGCACAGTGCGGCTTCCGTAGGTCCCTCTCCACGTCGGATGCTCTGCTCCGACTGGAAAATGCCGTCTGCGAGGCTTTCCTTCGTAGACAGCACTACGCCACGGTGTTTTTTGATCTGGAGAAGGCCTATGATACCGCATGGCGATACGGTATCATGGAGACTTTCCACACGATGAGGGCGAGGGGACGCCTTCCACTCCACTGTTTATATCTGAATTTTTGCGAGATCGTCGATTCCGCGTACGGGTGGGGGGGAGCCTTCTCCGGCCCAAAGGAGCAGGAAGAGGGTGTCTGGCAGGGAAGTGTCCTCAGTGTCACACTCTTTGCCCTTAGCATCAACGGCATCACCTCGGTGCTGCCGGAAGATGTTCTCGCTACGCTCTACGTGAACGACCTTTCGATCTCTTTTGGCGCGGCCCAGATGCCAACTCTGGAGCGTCGACTCCAACAGGCATTAAACCGCGTCTCTCCCTATGCCGAAGCGCACAGGTTTCGGTTTTCTTTGGCCAAGACAAAGGTGATGCACTTCTGCCGCCATCCACGGCTTCACCCCGACCCAGATTTGTTTCTTAATGGGGTGCGCCTGGATGTGGTTGAGTCGCACCGTTTCCTTGGTCTTGTATTCGACCGACGCCTCACCTGGGAGGTTCATATTCGCAGCCTTAGGTTCTCTTGTACCCGCGTTATGGACATTTTCCGTTCCCTGACGTTCAGCGCTTTGGGCGCTGATAGGGCTACTGCCTTACTTTTTTATCGATCCTTTGTTCGCTCGAAGCTCGACTACGGATGCGAGTTTTATGCATCCGCAGCCAAGCGTTTATTGCGGAAGGTGGATTCGATCCACCACACCGGCCTTCGCCTTGCGACCGGTGCCTTCCTTACTTTCCCCATTGAGAGCCTGTTGGTGGATGCTGGGGAGATGCCACTCGCACTGCGCCGCGTGCAGTGCATCACTCGCCTGTACGCGCGAGCCCGGCGCCTTCCTCAGTCGCCAACAGCTCTCACTGCATCCGAAGCTGATCTCGATGGTGCTTATGCCACCGAAAGACGCCAGTCATACCCTAAGCCCTTTGGGTTAAGGGCCAGAAAACTCCTTCGAGAGGTAGATATAGCTCTCGGGCCGGTGGCGCCCCTGGTTCTGCCCAGTACGCCACCCTGGATGGTACCACATTTGGCTATTTGTCGCCACACCTCTGCTCCCAAAGCTTGTACTGCGCCGGGAGTATTGCGTTCGACCTTTTTGGAGCACACATCGTGTCACGCTGGTACCGTGCCAGTGTATACGGATGGCTCCAAGTCCCAAGAGGGGGTCGGCTTCCACGCCGTATTTCCTCTGTTTGAAGTCAGCGGGGCTCTACCATACGCTGCGTCTGTCTTCACGGCCGAGCTGGTGGCAATACACCACTCGGTACGGGAGATTACGCGACGCGCCCGGTTCGAAGACCGGATTGTGATCTATAGCGACTCACAAAGCGCCCTGAGTGCTCTCGGGGCATTGGAATCTCCGGATTCCCTGATTCGTGAAATCCGTGACGCCACGGTTTTGGCGAGCCGGGCAGATGTCGAGATTATCTTCTGCTGGGTTCCTGGACATGTAGGAATTGCGGGGAATGAGCGCGCCGATGAGGGCGCCAAAGAGTCCGCGAGGACTCTGCGACCGGACCAGCGTTTCGCTCTTCCTCACACTGACTACATGGCAGGAATACGGGCAGCTTTTCGGACTGCTTAGCAAAGAAGATGGGAGACGGTCGAAGGGAACTTAAAGTTGCGTGCCATTGCGCCGCGACTGTTCCCATGGACCTATCCCCCAATGCCGCGGCGGCTTCAGGTTGCTTTCTGTCGTCTCCGAATCGATCACACTCGTGTGACGCATCGCTATTTGATGGAGCGCTCGCCTGCGCCCTATTGCAACGACTGCGTCGTCCCCCAGACTGTTCGGCACATTCTTCGAATGTCTAGTCTAGGTGATCTTCGCGCACGACACCTGTCCCGGTACCGGGATGGGCGGGGTCGCTACCGCCGGTCCCTTGTACTCGGGATGAGTGCGTGCACTTTGACTGGTGGACTTATTGACTTTTCGAGGGAGGCCAGCCTTCTCCCTCTTATTTAACCCGGTTTAGTTGTTGTTGTTTTTGTTATTGTTTTTGTTATTGCTGTGATATTTTTTATTTCTTTTTATTGTTGTTTCCTGTTCAATTTTTTATTGTAGCCTAGAACTAGGCTGTTTGTTTACGGCAACTTATGCCTAAGTCTGCAGTCGCCAGATAGCCCCTTAAATAAAAAAAAAAATCTTGACGGAAATCCTGGCTGTTGAGGCCCAGGGTCGTGTCTCATTTCACGAGGTTAATGACTTGCTCCTGACGATCCCGTCTCTGCCTGAGACATCTTATGTCTCAATGCAATGAAAGACACTCTCTGCTCTTGACCCCTCCATGCCTACGAGCACGGTCGTTTCCCTGCTGATTCGGAACCCTTCTGCGGGTTTTACCTACCCCGGCTGGACCCCTGATAAAACTGGCCGCACAAAGGGTTCACACCCAGCCCCGGCTAAAACGAGGGCTCCCCTCCTTTCCCTCAGCGTGATCTTTTCCGATATTGCGAAAGGGCCACGCGTCTCCACCGAGTCGTTAGACTCGCAGTAGGCAACTCTCCTGAAGTTGGTCGTGAAGCCATCTTCCGGGGTTCCAAAAGCTGCCCCCCTGAAATGAGGACAGCACTAAGGGAGCTTCGACTCCTCCGCCTACACCCAGTGGCAGGCTGGGTGGCTCGGAGACGGTGGATCATCCAAAAGAGGGACTCCCACCTCCAAAGCCACTTTTACAACAGGAGTGGCACGAAAGGTTTGTGATTAACAGGCACTCTTGTGGTAGTCGTTTTGACTTCGGACATCGCCCGTACGTATGCAGCAGGATCAAGATAAGACGGTAAAGTGTGGTCATTAGAAGAAAATAATTGACCAGGGAGACGAAGTTGAATACCATAGACAAGTTCCGCCGCAGAACAGGCCAAGTCCTCTTTCAAGGATAAACAGATACCCAGAAAGATCAAAGGGAGCTTGTCCACCCAAGTGATATTAGGGTCTGCGGAGGGTAAGCTTGCCTTGAGCGTCCGATGCAACCGTTCCACTTTGGCGTTGCTTTGGGGGTGATAGCTAGTGGTACGAAGACGAAAGGAGCCAAGCACTGACATTAATGCATCCCATTGGTGGGATTAAAATTGGCTACCACGGTCAGTCATGATCGTGGATTGAACACTGAAACGAGCAACCCACGAATTTATATTTAGTATCAGTGATAAGAATGGAATATAAATATATATATATATATATATATATATATATATATATTAATAGATTAAGAAATCACGATGGTTTAAGAAAACTGTAAGTATAAGAGAAAGGAAATTATTTACTTACAATTAAAATATCTCTGTACAGTTGAAATTTGGACAAAGTTTTATCTACTAACCTGTCTCTATGAAGTTAACACACACACTATATTCTATCTGGGAGTGTCTCTCTCCAACCTTTCTAAAAAGACTCCACTCATGTCCTTGAAGCTCAGAATTACTATTGGCTAAGAGGCATCACGTGATACTCTTGACATCCCGGAGGCAAACAACGGCTTTGAATTTTTGTGATCCATTTAGGCTTGTGCGTGATACTCTTCTTACATTTACTTACGTAATATTTCAAGGGTATCTACATGATTCATATCATTTTTGTAGAAAATACACATTATATGGGCAGCTGACCCCCCCCCCCCCTCCCTCTTCCCCGTTCGTCTAAAGTTTCGAGGCTAAGGGAAGAAAAGACTCGAAGGCGAAAGCGCCTTCAGCGTATTGTCCGGCCAACAGCGCTTGGAGTTCTGCCTCCGGGATGCGTACGGCCATTTCCGTGAGGGTCTTCTCCCGAAAGAGGGCCACCGCATCTCCTCCAAGTTAGGCGTGGAAGGCATATTCCTTCAATGGAATTGCCGTGGACTCCGGGCACACTGGGAGGAGCTGCGGAGGCTCGCCTCGTCCCATTCCCCGTTAGCTATCTTTTTGCAGGAGACCATGCTAGGCGCGTGCCCCCTTCCCACTCTCCCATAGTATAAGGGTTTCGCCATCCCACCCGACATGATGTCTCCGTTCTTCTCTTTGCTTTAGATATCTCCTTTCAGTCAATAACTGTTCAGCTGCACCTGGATAGGAGGCATACTGTTATTTCTGCGTATATTCCACCGTCAGCTGCCTTAGACGCGGGGGCCTTCCGCCGTGCCGTAACATGGTTGCCGATACCCTTTCTATTGCTCGAGCATCTGTACGGTAGATACTCCATCCGAGGAGACTACTCGATTAATCCCCGGGGTCAAGTCCTTGCCGACCTCATCGACGAGCTGGAGATAGGTGTCCTAAATATTGATAAGTTTACGCTTCACTGCCCGAGAACCGCTTCATTTTCCTGCCCCGATCTATCTTTGGACTCTCCGGAGACACAGCCTGATGGGGGGGGGGGTGATCGATGACCTCCATCGTAGTGATCACTTTACCATTGAAATATTATTTTCTGGGCCGTTTTAACCCGAGAGCCCGCTCCGGTGGTGCTTGGAGCGGGCACAGTGGTCCGCATTTGAGGAAAATTCTGTTTTCTCTATATATCACTGGAGGAGTTTGGGTCGGTTGATGAGGCCGTTGAGTTCTTCTCCGGCAACCTAATCACCATGGGCCTGACTACTATTCCTAGAACGTCTGGCCATTTTGCACGACGACCATTCTCGTGGTGTTCAGTCAAGTGTGAGACGGCCCTCAAACAGAAGCGTTATGCCTACATGCGCTATAAGCGCCGCCCGAACGATTTCACTGTCGTTGAATTTCGTTGGGCTAGGTTCCGGTATATTTCGAAGCACGCCCGCCGCTCTTCTTGGCCGGCATACATGTCTTCACTTAACGGGAAAGACCCCTCTAGCAGAGGTGTGGAAGCGAGTCAAAATGATTCGGGGCAAGTTCTCGCAGGACCCTCCTCCCGTTCTCCAGGAGAATGGGACCGCAATCTCGGACCCCGCTGCCGTGGCGGAATCCTTCGCGACCGCTTTCTCCTCATTCTCTCGCCGGGATGATGTTTCGCCAGCAATAAATACACGTCGTGATGTCTCAGAAGTCAGCCAAATGGACTTTACCTCTAGAGGCGGAGAACCCTTTAACGACAGGTTTACTCTGAGTGAGTTGCGCTCCGCTCTCGCTTCGTGCGCAGACACCGCCCCTGGACAGAGAAAATGTTAGTACGCCATGCTTTGACACTTGGGGTCAACGAGACATGGGATTTCTGTTAGATACCCTCCCAGATACCTGGTGAATCGCTCCGGTTCTCGAATTTCGTAAAACGGGGAGATATCACTCTACTCAGTCGGTTTCCGCCAAATCTTTCTAACGTATTGCGTGTGCAAGTTAATGGATAAATTGTTAAATGTCAGATTAGTTTTTTTATGGACAGCGGAGGACATCTGTTTTCTCCACAGTGCGGTGTCCCGCAAGAAAGGGTCAACAGTGTCACACTCTTTGCCCTGAGCATCAACAGCATCACCACGGTGCTCCGGAAGATGTTCTCACTTCGCTCTACGTGGACGACCTTTCGATCTCTTTTGGCGTGCCCCAGATGCCAACTCTGGAGCGTCGACTTCAACAGGCATTGAATTGCGATTCTTTTTACGCCGAAGTGCACAGGCTTCGGTTTTCCTCTGCTGAGACTATGGTGGTGCACTTTTGCCGCCATCCACGGCTCCACCCTGAACCAGACTTGTTTATAAATGAGGTGAGCCTTATAGTGGTGGACTCGCACCGTTTCCTTGGTTTTGTAATTGACCGACGCCTCACCTTGGAGGCTCATATTCGTAGCCTTAGGGTCTCTTGCACCCCCGCCATGGATATTCCTTGAGCATGACGTTCAACGCCTGGGGCGCTGATATAGCTACTGCCTTACTGTTTTATCGATCCTTTGTTCGTTCGAAGCTCGAGTACGGATGCGAGTTTTATGCATCCGCAGCCGAGCTTGTGCTGCGGAAGGTGGACTGGATCCACCACACCGGCCTTCGCCTGGCGACTGGTGCCTTCCGCACTTCCCCCATTGAGAGCGTAGTTGTCGATGCTGGGGAGATGTCACGCGCTCTGTGCTGTGCACAGTGAATTTCTCTTTCGAGAGCTATGTATAGCTCGCGGGCCGGATGCGCCCCTGTTTCTGCCCAAGACATCACCCTGGAGGGAACCACCTTTGACCATTTATCGCCACGCCTTTGCTCCCAAAGCTTCTACAGCGCCGGGAGTAATGCATTCGCCCTTTTGGGGCCACACTTTGTGTCACACTGGAACCGTGCCAGTGCATACAGATGGGTCATAGTCCCAAAAGGGGATAGGTTTCCACGCCGTATCTCATTTGTTTGAAGTCCGTGGGGCTCTGCCAGGCGCTGCGTCTGTTTTTTCGGCCGAGCTGGTTGCAATACACCGCTCGGTACGGGAGATTACGCGACGTAACCGGTTCGGAGACCTGATTGAGATTTATAGTGACTCACAAAGCACCTTCAGTGCTTTTGGGGCATTTGAATCTCTGCATCCACTGGTTCGCGATATCCGTGACGTCACAGTTTTGGCGAGCCGGGCGGATGTTGAGATTATCTTCTGCTATGTTCCTGGACATGTAGGAATTGCGGGGAATGAGCTCGCCGATGAAGGTGCCAAAGAGTCCGCAAGGACTGGGTGGGCAGAGCATTGTTTCGCTTTTCCTCACACCGATTACATGGTAGGAATATGGTCAGCTCTTCGGGCTGCTTGGCAAAGAAGGTGGAAGACGGTCGAGGGGAACCTAAAGTTGCGTGCCATTGCGCTGCGACTGTTCCCATGGACCTACCCCCGAATGCCGCGGTGGATTCAGGTTGCTTTCTGTCGTCTTCGAATTAGACACACTGACGGGACGCACCGTCATTTGATGGAGCGAACGCCTGCGCATGGGGCACTTAAGTGTGGTTCTTAATTGATTTTACTTTTATGTATTTGTTGTTGTTTTTGATGTTATGCTTCTTTATTTTTTTTCAGATTCTTGTTAAATTAGTGGATTTATGTATTTTCATTCATTGTGTCCTTGGCGTCTTCACCATTGTCGTCGCCTGCCATATGACCTCTTTAAAATTGCCCCTCCCCCGAATTATTAGAGATCATAACTCCTTTTTTTCAGAAACTTTGTCTTTTTTTGCGAAATCTAAAGTTATTTAAGTCATACTTTACCTGAATTTTCGGAATGTGAAGATTCTCTATCAAGTTGCCATTATTGCAATATTTTTATTACCTGCAGCAACCATGACTAACTTCCTTATCTTTAATTCTTATGCTATAATAGAGAAATTAATTATGTATTACTTTTATTTTTTCGCTTTAAAGTTACGTAGATCATCTTATTTGTTGCATACCCTCGTTGCTGTTATCATTAAAAAAATAACTATGAAGAATTAATATTTCTCCGACTCGTTCCGTTCTATCAATGTTTCGGTAAAGATCATCTTTGGCCAATTATCGAATCTATTGTAAAAAATTCTTTTGCCGTTTTCTATCCTTACAAGTATATTGCATCCTCCATTTACCTTACAAGTTATCATATTAGATGTTTGTTTTTGTTTGTTTTTTCAGGAATGAAATGTCCCATGTAGAGACCGTGATGAAGTTCAAGCAGCCGTTTTCGTCTTGATTTTGGCAATGATAGAATGGAATTCAAAACCCTGGAGGACCTTCATATAATCAGTGGCCGTTACTCCAAAACGTACGCGCTGTAACCCATATCTCACTCTATCCGAATGGCGGAATATATAGGTGAGTTATTCCTCATTTAGTTTTTCCGAGGAATTGGAAAGCATGGCTATCTTGTGCGTCTGGCCTTTTCTCAAGTAATATGGTTATAGCGGCGATGGCCGATGACAGCCATCAATCAGTCACTTCTCCTGGCTGGCTGCTTCCACCCAGCCGCAAGAGACATTTTGCCCGACGAAGAAAAGGGCATGGTTCTAGAGATGAGCTCCGCCAACGGGTCTTAGGTCTAAAACTCGAATGCGACTATCAAGATTCTATCCAAGAAAGAGAAATTCCTTCTTCCACCATGGTTGATCGAAACCGGTGTTGGGAAAATAGTTCGGATAAAGAGCCTGTCCGTTCTGTTACGAATCCAGCCATCGATATACCAAACAGTGATCCTAAGAGTGATCGAATAAAGCGAGAAACGCAGGCACAGCTCATTTACCCACGCGTTCGCCATTTGGTAAGCTATTTTGATCATTTGGTGACGGGTGAGAGCAGTAGCACTTTATCATCCAGAGAAGACGACTGCTGGATAGAGCCAGAGCTGGTCAAAAAATACGATAGTCATGCTACGATTGCCCCAGATAGACCGAAGCAAGAGCTGCACTATCAGCAGTCAATCAGTGCTCAAATGCAGGTTGAGGGGGTTTCCAGGAGTCGTATCAACCCCACACGATTGATAGACTCTTGTTTGTGTTGGAATTCAAAAGATGAATGCCAGTGTAAGACAGAAAATTTCGAGGCGAAGGTGGGAAGCAGTCAAGATCCCAGACGCCGAGGCATACTATTTGGAAGCTTTGAACCCCAGATATACTCGGTGGTCAATTACATGCCAAAGAATTCTCACAGTAGCCTGACAGCTCTTCACATGGTAGATGGTTTGGTGCCCCCTGAACAACAAAGGTCGCTAAGTGACTCTAATTTAAGTGAAAAAGAAGAAAAAATAAAGTGTGATGTCCCTTCTTTTCCTCGGCTAGACTCTGGGACCAGTGATCTTTCTCTAGGGGGATCTTCCCTATCTCCGAATTCATGGTCTGTGGAACAGAAAATCCTAGCCAAAGAGTCCCACCGAAGAAGTTCTTTATCTTTGTCTCTTTATCCATCTTTGTCATCCCCACTGGGGTCTGACGAGAAAATGACCCTGTCCAGATCAAAGTCATGTGAATTCCTCTTCGTGTCTCCAACTGGTGAATGGCAAAGGTCCAATTCCTCAGACAGTGCAGTCATCGTTGAAAATAATTCCAAGAGTTGCCAAAATCCCCGATGTATCCTCACTTCCTCACTTTCATTCCCCATGGAAACGCAATTAGAAACCCCCCAAACCCTCCCCAATGAAACCAAGCCCGTTTCCGTCCCCACTTCCCTCAAAATCAAAGGATTCCCCGAAGAAAATGTAAAACTTCGGAGAAATTCCTCTTTGTCGTCGCTTCCATCATCAGTGAAGACTACTCGTACCCCGTCTGTGGTGATTAGTGACCACAGTAGCTTAGATGTGAGTTTTCACGTCGCCATTGCCTCCGACGACTTCCCACAAGATATGATGTCTTCCTCAGCCTCTTCTCCAGAAGGGTGCTTTTGCATAACTCCATCAGAATGCCCCACCTGCTCTACGGCCCGATTGTTTGAATCCCCCGAATGGCGAGATGCTTTTTACGACACTTCGATGAGCAATTCTCTGCAACGTCGGGTCTCCGACTGTTCCACCTGCAGCTACCTCACGGCTTCCGAAGATGAAGTAGAAGTGTCATTAGTATGTCCTTCACCACCTCCGGAGAGGAAGGTAGGTGTTGTACATGGCTTGTCTTCTTTTTAATATATTTCTGAATCTATCAAGGGATGGAATTGTTCTTAACCCGAATGGATATTTAGATCATGTATATAAACCATTCCTTGTGGGTTAAGTGGAAACTGGAGGTGGAAATATAATCCCTACTTCACTAATTACTTGTTCTTTCCTAAGAAGGCTATTTATAGCAATAGTATGGTAACTACAAGCAATAAAAATATATGGTAACAGATTATTTGTTTAGCGCAACTGTGAAACGTGATCAGTCAATTGCGATTGACAACATAAATTTACAAAATAGCATGAACGGAGAATAAGGTACGTTACCTCCTTCGCAAAGACAGGTAACTTAAGGTGTTACAACTCGTTACCTATATACGATATCTTATTAATGTGTTACAATATTTAAACGCGACATGTTTACAAAATAGCCACAAATCTGTTTACAGATTTTTCTCTCTTAATTTCGGGATTTTTTAAGAATGTATCGGAGTACTTATTCAAATTTCTTCTAGTCCTTGATAAACATAAGCAAATAAAAATATTATGATATTCGAGGAGGGGGAGTGGGGAACTATTGGAGGGGTAAATATTACGGATATTTCAATTAATTTGCAAATTGTAGCGATAAAATTTTTCTCTTTGAATAAAACATAAGAGAAACCTTTTTCTAAGAGTTATAGTAATAATAATTTCATGCAATCATTCAAAGAGCGTTGATATATCATATATTACCGATCTTCCAGCCACTCTGTAAACATTGCATGCGTCAACCAGGCTCTACAAGTTAAATTAGACACAAAAACAGAGGGTCAATTGATCCTCTTCTCGAGATCACACGAGGCTGTCAGGTGCGTCATGGGCAGCCATGCTGGAGCTGAAATCCTCAGAATTGCGTACCCTCCTGACACACAAGGCCCTCTTTCAGGTCTTCACGGTGGCGATGCTCTTGTTGGTGGCCTGCAGATGGGATCCCCAAGCTAAAAAAAAACATTCTAGGGTCTTCATTTGCACCTCTTTAACATTTTCAACTTTCCCTTCATCAATCCTGAGTTTTATCTAATATTTAAGACCTAACCAGCTACCTAACGTCGTACCACAAGACAGGCTTTGAAATCTCGATAAACAACACCTTTTAACACTGCTAGGTTGCAAGAGGTGTTGTGGTGCTATAAATGGGATGAAAGATTACCACCCTCATAACACTCTCACCAACGTTTAATGGGCTGGACACCCTCCAAGTGACCGTTCTTGGGTGATTAATTCTGTATTGCTAACTTCGAGCGGGATTTGTTACTTTGTTTGCTGTCTAAGCAAACAAAAGTCTCAGGTCTGCGTCTGGGTCTGTCGATTATTTTATAAATGAAAGATCTTCGGATCTTGGCCCTTTCTCGGCGTTTAAGGGGCTTCTCTCTGAGCTGTCCCGCCTCTCTGGTTGCTCAGTTGGGAGCTGCAGCCTTTAGTTTGACCGGCCGCCGTGGTTGTGCGTCTCGTACACCAACATCTTTTCCGCATGCCGAGAGGTAACCCCTGAGATATCGGAACGTCTTAGAAGGGATAGGCGGGAGCGGTTTGATACGGGATATAAATCAGTTATTTTTCTTGTTTTTTTGTGATTAAGAGCTAACCTGAGTAAAGAGTATGCGCAGGATTTTTTTTAAGTATCCTCTCACTTTCAATCCGGAAAAATCCATGTGGAACATTCAGAATAATGAAGTCACATCCCAACCATTTGCTTTACAGGGTAGGGGACAGAATAGCGATGATCAATTTTTCTCTGGTGGTGATGCTTCCTTTCCACCACTCTATTCCTCTACAGGAAATACCACCGGCTGCCTCATCATTAGCCAGGGCCCGATTCCCTTCAAAACATCGGTCTGTACTCATACTTACCGTACGCGCAGTGCAGGCACCAGGATTGGCCAGATAGGATGATCTCCTTTGGCAGTTCTTCTCCTGCCGTCGTAAAATATACACTTCTACATCCCGTTGGCTCCCACTTATGTAGGACCTACCCCTCAATGCCTCGACTGCTCTAGGTCGTTTTCTGTCGTCTCGCAGGACTTGCGCCATCTGATGGAGCGCTCCCATGCATTTTCCTGTGATACCCATGCGATCCCCCAGACTGTACCTCTACATTCTTGTTGGGTGTCCCAATCTGAGAGGATCTTCGCGCATGCTACCTGCCTCTGTACCGGGACGAGTGGGGTCGCTATCGGATTGTAGACGTGAATTTCTAGAAAAGGCGGTCCTCTTCCAATTTATATAATCGGAGGGTGTTGTATGCATGGTCAGTCACACCCCCAAACTTCGACTAGGTCCAGTTCGCTAAATGTTGCGAAGGAAGAGAAGATAATGAGTCACATCCCGACGCTGATAAATATATCCTGGAATGCCACGAAGCATTTGTTCGCCAACATCCGCCCGTGTCTGCAGTTTGGTCACGGTCAGATGGTATGGACTCAAAGGAAGTTAGTATACGCTATGGAGGATTGTCTCCTCCTCTTCCTCTTTAGTTGTCTTCCTCTCCTGAGTTAACCAGGGTTTTGTGACCCACCTTCCTCCAAAGGGAGCTAGGGCTGATGGATGTGCGATTTTCGCTCGGCGTGACGTCTTCATGGCTATTATCAACTTCCCACCCAAATAAATTTAAGGCATTCATTGAATTATTATAGCCAAGGGCATTTAACAGATTCATGGGAATAATATACAGATTCAGTTCTTTCACCCTTTTTATGAATTAGATGTAGCTATATTTAGTCGCCTTCTCTTATATTTCATTAATCTTAATCATTAGTTAATGTACGACTCCTCAGCGTGCCTAACCAGCTTCATTTCAAAGCGAAGCGGCGGGGGGGGAGATGGTGCACCAAGTAATCTCCTCTTTTGACTACACGAGCCATGTATTTTCCGCACATTTTACTTGCCTAATTTTGCCTCTTTATCTATGAAGGACTAACTAAAAAAAGTGGCACTGGAGTTAAATGAGGGCAAGACCCCGACAGTAAGCAAAGAAAGGCAGATTCGAAACACTATCGTCTTTATTCACAAAAGCCTCTTTTCTAACTATCCCGAGATGCCTAGTTTAGATTTTTTCAAATCATAAATACATAAATAGAGGGAGAAGCAAGTTCCTCATACACGCAATGGCTACTTGATCAGTACAATTATATAGCCAAGTAACAGCCAATGATACTGTGCTGTATGAAGATTTGTCACACACTATAATTAATTAATTTTCCAAGTTAAGGTGATCTCCTTCATTCTGGTTTTCAACTTGACCCGTGAAATGTGCATCGTCCAAGCTCTGCTCCACTATTGATAACATCGTTGATAACATCTGACACGTTTGATAAGAACCTTGATAACATCGTCCTCATCTGAGGCAAGAGTGAAAATGCAGTTGCAACTTAAAGTGCATGGGTTGGGTTACAGTATGAATGGAATGGAGTGATGGCGGCACTAAATTCCTCTGCCCATGGATTTAATTACTTTAGCGGTATAGAGTTTATTATAGCAGAAGGAAAATATGTATGAACGCCCGAAATGAAATTAAATAGAGAAAGGGGTACTAAGCACAAATAGAGATTAACTCTGAGTTGAGAGAAAAATGATTAGGAATTAAATTCGGACGTACATAAGAGATACTCCCACAGAGATTAATGAAGGCTACGGCCACAGTAATTACATATTAACAGTTCAGACTTCAAGTTCCGTGACCGTTGTTTGTAGGAGAATCGAGCAAGAAAGAAAAACTAACGCAAATGGGTGACGACTGAGGAGGACTGAAGAAAGAAACTGCAGTGTGTATACTTCGATAGAGCGAGTCTTCGCTATCGATTCGTAGATTGAATACAAAAGATGTGGTGGGAAGGTTGTGATAATGAGCCTAGCCAAAGGAAAAACGGCTCCGAGTGAAAATGATGCGGAGATTGAGGGATGACAGACGGCAGAAATAATTATCTACGAATGCGCCGTTAGGATGTGATCATTAACGACAACAAAACCAGAGATCGCCAGTAGTGAAAGATTGGGGTAAACGACAGGAAATAATTGCTCAGTCCTGCTCTGAATATATTTGCTGATCAGTGGCAAATGATAAATCTGAAAAGCGAGAGTTTACGTTCTTCTACGTGCTGCTTGTCTTTTTTTTATGTGTGGTCAAGTATGGGATGAGTTAATTGTTCCTGGTTCTGTTACGTGAAGTCTATTCTGCGCGCCGCAGACCGGGAAGGTAGACGTGCAAGCTTGTAAATATGAGAAAACAGAGTGTGTGGAGTGCGTTGTCTCACTCCAGTTTAAGGTGTGATTTATGTCCATCTTGGCATAGACAGTCAAAGTCGTCCTTGAATGAAGTGAGAGCCCGCGGAGACGCAGGCAGACGCCGAACTCGCTCGTAGTAGCGCATCAATTACTGCGCACCATATGAAGCAAGCAGCATCGCTCCAGCCTCAGCCCCAGAGAATCAATCACGGACAGGTGTAAAACACCAGTCGCCAATGGGAGACCAGTGCCGTGGATTGAATCTACCTCCCGTAGGACATGTCAACATGACCTACGCACTCGCATTCATATATACAGTTTTATTCCGCACACACTGTAGATTTTAGAACATGTTATCTCTTATATGTTTCTAGGGAAGATACAGAATTTGTGATCGATGCTTTCTCGGCAAAGGAATTTGTTACATCGAACATTTTTTTTCCATCTTTCGCCCCCCCCCCCTCCCTCCCTCCCGCCAATATTTTATTAATGATGTTCACTTCGAAGCAAGGAAACTATTTCCGTTCGAAAACTGCAGCGAACACAAATTCTAATAATGATAATAATGCATTTACATGCCAATGCCCTACAGTCCTCATTCAAAAGGCGTAAAAAAACTCGTTAAAAACACTCACCTGCACAGTTCTTTTGCTTTTCTGCCGCTATAAAAAAAGAACTAATAAAAAAACAACCTCACCCTCCTCTCAAGTACCATTAGGTAAAAATGACAAGTCAAGGGCAAACCGGCTGAAACCTGTGTAAACGAATTAGTGAACACGAATATAATGGAGGCATTGACACTAGAACTAATGCCCTTTTATTCACATCTCCTCAAACCTTCAGGTAAATCGGGACCTAGCAAAATTTGTATATAGATATATTATTAACATCATAAAGACAAGTCGTTGAATCCAGAGTTGCCTCTAAAGACTTAAGATTCATAATAACCCGACTCTAATAAGCTATTTCTTTCACAGATTAGTGTTATTTAGCTGCATGCCTTAAACTTGTTTTAATTATGTTCATGTGTACTATAAAGCTACATGCGTATGTATACCAAAAGGTTTTGTGGTTTTATTTAGGAGCTTCCATGTCTCATTATTCGATGTGCAGCTGAAAGATGAGACGCGAAGCTTAGAAACGAGGGGGTGTTTTTTGCACTGTAAGTTAATATCAATTCTCGTATTGTTTTATTGGGGTATTTAATCAGAGTGCCCAGTACCCTTCTACACACCAGTAGGAATTTGATGTTATCGAGTTAGTAACTGGGGACTTTGTGTCATTTCATATTAGAGGGAAGACCCCTTCCCCCTAATTCTTCCCCAGAGTTCCACTTCCCCCTAATTTATCACCACCACTTTGACAAACTTTAAAGCAGATATACTATCGATAGTTCTCTCTTTATTTTTATCAATATACTTTTAACTGTTCTATTTCAAATTCTCGTTCATTTCATTCAATTTTATCGGATAGAATGAAAATAAAGGGTATAGTATGGATTTGCCGTCTGATCAACTGAGATACGTGCTATAAAACTGTTTGTTCAGTCTCTTAGGTTACATAACATATTCATTATTACATAGGTTCGTCTCTACAGTGAAATAAGTGGTGAACAAATTTAGAAAACTCCTTTATTGCAGAGTCCCAAATTTAGATATTATTTTTCCGCCAGGATAGAGCGGAGTCGCTACCGCTTGTCCCTTGTACTCGGGATGGGTTCGTGCACACAGACTTTTGAACTATTTGACTTTTTGAAGGAGGTTGGCCTCCTTCATTTTATTTTATTATCTTTGGCGTTGGTCGCATGCTCCAGCGCCGGGCGGAGGTTGGTCTCAAACCCCGACGCCAGGCTATGCTTCCTCCTCCTCCTTGCTTTTTGTTTTGTTTTTTCCTTTAGTGTTGTGTTTGTTTGTTTTGTTTCATGTTGTTTTTAGCCTAGCATTAGGCTATGAGATGGGCGCTAAAAATTAAATAAATAATAAAATCAGCCAGAATATGAAGCTCAATTTAATGAGAGTTAGTAGGCACATTAGAATTTAAGAGTCGATAATCGGTCGATAGTTGTTGGCTTTCTGGACTGATTTATAGGCGTAATATTTTTGTTGATTATGAGGCGAGAGAAAAATACAAATATTTAATCTTCTTCAATCTCCCATTGTAATCATTTTCGTATAAGATTGGATTGCGGACCGATCCTACCCTGAGAGTGATTAGAGATGAATATTTTGATTGTCCTTCGCGGGACATTCGGTTATTTAGCGTTCACCATGGCAACGGGGAAACTAATCCGTCGATGCGAAATCAAACCACATGTAAACTTGCCCTTGAAAAATTCTGACTGGTGCCTTACCATTCATATTGAAGCTAAAAAGAACCGAAGATTATTAGGTTGTCGGTAGCATTTGAAACATCAGCCGGCTGCCATAGTACTAGTTCCATATTGTTTACAGTATTCCCATAGTAACTGTTTTATGGCTTTCGAAAATAGATGATGAAGTTAGTAAATTTGGATAACATGATTACAAGAAGACAAATGATAGCTGCAGGCTCCTTCTCTATCCTCAGGCTTTTTAAAATCTTTTGAACTCATTGTCGCTTATTGTTCAGTCTGATTAGCTCGACTGACCCTTCTTTAGATTTCACCAGGTTTGGGTGCATTACTTAGGTCCGTAGCCTTGACGAACTACACCGGCCAGGGGTTCTCCCACAAATCCAGTACTACGTTTATCTATAGATGTTAGCTAAGGTATGTAAATGTTGAGCATGTTGTGAAGATGTATTGAGCTGTGACTGGTGCCCGTTTGGGTGCATACGTATGTGCTGGTCAAGTTGATGAGGTACTGGTAGACAGCAGCGGCCATAATGATTCGGACACGTAGGTTTTCCATCACAAAACTTACAGTAGCTTTAAACCAAATAATGGTAAGTAATGCATGATAAATACTGATATAAAATAAGCATGGCTATAAGTTATCCACCTTACATTTTAAGGTGGATGTTAAGATAGAGTTACGTGCAAAAAGAGCAGTGTAATTCTATTACTTCTATCTTTGAGGCAACCAACTAATTTTGGGTAGTAACTTACTTCCATGAATTCTTAGCACTTTCATTTATTTTCTTATCAAGTTCTGAGGAGCAAGCATCCCTACGGGACCCATTACACCTGCCTATATCCAGGAGCTAATTGTTAAGCTACGTCTAGAGGATCATCTCTCCATCAGAGCCATACCTGAAAGGGTTAAACGCCCCAAAAGTATCGTACATAATATTATATCGCGTAACGATACCACAAGCTCATATATCAGTAAAATTTCTAGTGGTAGGCCTAGGAAAACCTCAGAGAGAGATGACTAAGCCTTAATCCGTATCTCAAAATAAAAGGAGCCAGGATTTCCCGAGAAGTAAAGGAAAACTTTGAGCATCGGTATCTCCAGGAAGACAGTATCACGCTGCCTGACGGATCTTTAAAATCTCGCACAGTCAAGCCATTACTCAGCCCTAAGAACAAAAATAAATAGATTATCCTTCGCAACTAAGCATGTTTTATGGACGGATGACCAATGGTCCAAAGTAGTACACTTCAGCGATGAATCGAAGTACAATTTGTTTGGTTCTGATGGCAGAAGGTTCGCATTGTCGAAGACCTGGCGAAAGAAATTATCCGTGAACTGCGTGAAGAGAGGCGCCAAATTTGGTGGACGAAGTGTTATGGCGTGGGTCATAATTTCGGCGGAAGGTACTGTCGACAAAAAACAGCGGTGGCTAGGGTGTACCTTTCTAAGGGAACTGGAGAAATTAAAGTCAATCACAGAAGCCTTACAGAATATTTTCCTGTAGAAGAAAAAGTCACTGGCCCACTTGCAATGTTTGAGTGAATGCACAAGTGAATAAAGAACTTCTAGAATCACATGCTGTCCCCCATATGAGAGCTGCCTCTGCCAAATCTGTCAATTTTTCTGCAAGATATTGCACCTTGCCACACGGCAAAGATGGTGAAGAATTTCCTGGATCAGAAGGAAATTAGCGTCATGGACTGGCCTGCTCAGAGCCCGGACCTTAATCCGATTGAGAATTTATGGAAGACGAGAAGAAAGAAAAGTAAGGAGAGAAACACAAGCACCGTGGAAGATCTTTGGAAAATATAACAAAAGTGGAAAGGAGAAAAATACCACCGGAAGAATGCCTCAGTTAATGAGCTCCCGTGGCAGAAGATGTCAGTGCGTAATTGATAGCAAAGGTTTACATACCAAATCCTTAACATATTGTAACAACCGAAAATTATTTGTTGAGCAACTCATCCTTGTACCTTCTCATCTACGCCTGTTGTCTTATCTGTTCGGATCATTTTGATCACCATAATTTTGGAATAAAAATGCTATTTTGCACATAACTTGCAGTTTCATCCACTCTAACATGTACAATGTGCATGTACACTTCATAGCCATGCTTAGTTTATATCGGTAATTTATCATCCATTACTTATGATTATTTGCTTTGAAGCTCCTGTAACTTTTGTGATGGAAGTTAAAGTGTCAACCGATTCGTAATCTTGCCAGGACGACCTGTGTGAATCAGGAGTTTCCTCTGGGCTGACGAATGGGTGGATGGCGTTAAAGAGAGGGACCGAGAGATTCGATAGCTCGGTGTATTGTGAGTGTATGTATGGGGGGGGGGGTGCTTTATTACGGTGTGGCAAGATTTCTGTGGCATCTTTGTGTCGTGGACTCATGTGCACATTCCGTGGAGGAGGGTGTGGCGTCCCTTTTACAAGACCTAACTCACTGCATGTATGCGCCATCTGAAATCTGCCCAATATAATAATTGCCTTCACCCTTTTCCTTTCTGGTCGGGGTTGAAATGAACACCTCATTTTTTATTGAAAGTGAAAACCAATGAGGGCATCTCCCGCAGGAAATTTGTGAGGAGGCGGTGAAAAAGGCGGTCAAAATAGGGGGATTCAAAGTGTGGGAAAAGATATAAATGCAGAACCCCTTGCGGGCATAGGGGCCAAGGTGCATACAATCCTCCATATGTCAGCTACATGCTGGCCCAGACTACACCTGACACCCCCTTAGTGGGGCACACAGTGGAGCCGGGAAGGCGAGATCTTCCTCCATGTCTCAGGTGGAGCTACACCATCCACTCCATTGCGGGTCGAACAGCCGCAGTAATACTGAAAATGATGGATCTGCTCTAACAGGACTAGTGATGGCAAGGCTTAGCATCGAAGATGACAGGCACTTATAAATGGCAATGGATATAAGTGAATAAAAATAAAAAATCTCTATAATTAACTCCAAATTAAATAAAAATGACCAACAACTGGTATAATTGACTCCAAGTTGAATAGAAATGACCAACAACTGCTATAATTGACTCAAAGTTGAATAAAAATGACCAACAACTGCTATAATTGACTCAACAACTTCAGGATCTTCCAGGATCGACCCCATGGAAGATCCTGCTGCCTGGGACTGAGTCACCTCCCGGACCATGTCTATCTCAGGGATCTTCCATAACTCCCTCCTCCGCATCCCCGAGGCATCACGGATGGAATTTCCATGTTCGTCTTCGATAAAGAGAGTGGTGCAGACTGCTCACCAACCTCATGAAAACTGTAAATGCAGGACAGTAGGGAGCACTGACTGGCGCGCCCTACTATCCCGTACCCCCTTAACGTGGTTGGCCTTACCGAGTCGCTCCCATCGTGAGCGGTCAATTTTGGACAACTTGCCTTCTCTCTTGGCAGTCATCTGTGATAGTATAGGAGGAACTGCCCCTCGTAAGGAGATGGATTCGATCGAGGGCGTCTTCAAAGAAAAGGGTTAAAGCGCAGCAGGTGTATCCTATATGGTCCGCCAGGCTTACCCTGAGGTTACCTGGCGGTGAAGTCCATGGCCTCCTATGTAAGTGGCTCCGCGCCCGCGCCTACACGCCGACTGTGTCGTTTAGAACCGGCCCGTTGTCTGCGCCAATGGCCATTCGCGGGGCTAATGGAAACTTAGCCATAGAACTCTCTCTCGGGTCTCGGGTTCGCTCGTCTATTGAATTTGTCAAGATGGTACTTTCGCGGGCGGTAGATTCATGTTTAGGTTCGAACAAATTCTTTAACAATGCCCTCTTAAAAACCCAATGAAACCAGCAAAGAAAGTTTAAAGCTGCGCATCTCCTTCCCTCTGCCAACCCCCCTCCCAGCCCGTCGAAGAAAATGGATACGAATCTACTAACTCGAGGAAAGAAAAGAACGCAAGACGTGGAAAAAACTGGTAGGAGAACTTTAACTACAAGATCGCCCTCCAAAACAACTGGACAGATAGAAGAAAATTGCATAGAAACGAGCAAGGTCTCAGGAAATCAAAATTCACCACCGCAAAAACGACTAAAGTCAGTCCGAAGTCCACAGGAAGTTTCAAACTCGCAGCAGGTCCAGCACGATCCACTAAAACGTTGCCTGAACTACTCTCACTGCAGGTACTCCCAGGACAATTTGTTGATCGATCTTTCAGAAGATTTTACCTGATAAAACCAGAAAGCCAACAAGCAAACCTAACCAAGACATGCATGGTCAATCATAGTAAAGATTTATCCAAACTATTTCAACTTCCCAGATCACAATTGCACCTCTCTCGCCTCAACCAGATGGTAGTATACTAGTCGAAGTAAAAACAAAAGAGCAAGCGGAAAAAACATAAACATTAAAAGAATTGGCATGAGATAAAGTAATAGTAACAGCACATCCCTCCTTTAACATGCGTAAAGGCGTAATAATAGCACCAGACTTCGTCCAATACTCAGAATCGGAATTAATTAAAGAATTAAGCGAGTACTCTGTCACTCAAGTATACAGAGTACATAAAACGATTAACAACAGCAAGATACCAACAAATACTTACTTCATATCATTTGACCTAGACATCCTACCAATATATATATATATATATATATATATATATATATATATATATATATATATATATATATATATATATATATATATCTAGGATGGCGCCCTTCACAGTTAAAGAATTCAAACCTAGCCCCAAAAGTGCTACTACTGCAAAACATTTGGGCACTCTACAAACACCTGTCTTCGCAGGAATCAGGGCTTTGCGCCCACCTGCGTCAACTGTGCAGATGCTCTACACCCTGAACAAATCGAAAATTGCCCAACGAAATGTGTAAACTGTGTAACGCCCCACCCAGCATCAAGCAAAAAATGTAATGTTTACAAATTGGAAGAAGAAGTAGCATCCATACGTGAAAAAGAACGACTAAACTTTAGAGATGCCAGAGAAAAGGCACAGTCCTCCATGTGAATCAGAGGAAGCTCTTATGCCTATGTCGTTGAAATGAGCAGAGTAACCAGACCCCCATACCACGGGATTAAAGCAAAACCTCAACCGCCTCTTCTCGAGGAGCCTGCACCACAGGCCTCGGATATTGAACTCCCCTACCCCACCCATATGGTCAACAATCGACCATCTCCCCCCCCCTTCCTTCCCAAAGCAGTTACCGCACCGCGAGGAACCTGCACCCGAGACCTTGATGCTAAACTCCATCCCTAGCAGAGAGGTAAATCTACAATCAAAGTCACAGCAAATCCCTGAGCACATCGACCCCCACCCCGAACATATGGACACTCAGGATATACCAGAGATCGTCCGCCCACAATCTCGGTCACCTCCTCACAGAGTTTTGCTCCTCCAAACCAAAACACCTACCACTGACATCACTTACGAAGAGAAGGAAGAACATGAGAAAGACACCCAAGACCCACGTGGAACAGACCTCGTCCCCACCAAACACATTGAAGCTCGAATCATACCAGCGACGAGCCATTTCACTCACCCACCAACAGAATCAGCAAAAAAGATAATCCGTCCTCCTATTATTAACGGAATACCCCCACCCCCCCGCTCAACATTAGATACCCAAGACACAAACAAGAAAAACCAAAACCTAAAAGACCAGTCCACAGCAGACTCCAGTGGCCACAGGCCCCTAATAAATCAATGGGCGCCACAACCTCCACAAAAACCAAATCGCTCACTTCCCGAACCCAACCAAAAGAATAATGAAACTAATCCAGTGGAATATCGGCGGAATCAGAGCCAACTGGGAAGAATTAAGGCTTCTTGTAGTGGACGAAAGCCCCGCCTGCATCTGTCTCCAGGAAACCATGTTGGGAATACACCCACCACGAAAATTACCGAGTTACAGTTGCATAACCACCCCAATACCAAATGATGGCAGCACATCCGGCGGCTGTGCCATCTACACCCATCAAGATGTTCCCACATTATCCATCAGACTAAATTCACCTCTGGAAACAATCGCCGTGACCATGCCCATCAAGAAACGGTACACGATCGCAAACGTCTACCTCCCACCCACAGGGCCCCTTCCAGTCACCGCCTTACGAGACTTTATCTCACAACTACCAACTCCATTTATTCTAATGGGAGACTTTAACAGTTGTCATACCGAGCGAGGCAACAGTATATGCAACGCCAGATGAAACAAGCTATCAAAGATAATAGAAAACCACCAACTTGGAATCATGAACCAGGGCGAAGATACTGAATTTAACATACAAACATGTACCCTATCAGCGTTAGACCTGGCCCTTTGCTCACATGACATCACGGCGGACATCGAATGGAGAATCTTGGATGACCTAAAAGGAAGCTACCATTACCTGATCATCCTTCCTCAGACGAGGGATTACCCACCTCGGGTATACCACGCTGGAAACTGGACCAAGCAAACTGGCGAAAATTCAACAAACTCACCGATATCCAAGTCGATGACATCCCGGAGACGGAGGAAGTGCTGGAAATCTTTACATGCATCCTATACCAAGTAGGTAAAGCATCCATCGCAACCAGCTCAGGACAACCCAGTCGGAGATCTATCCCATGGTGAAACCCAGAATGCTCTGCTGCACTGAAAGAACAAAGGAAAGCCTACCGAACATACAAACGATGGCCAAATCCGACGACTAAAATGGAATTTAATAAAAAGAGCTAAATATAGATACATACTTAAACAAACCCGCCGGAAGTCACGGAGAGCTTATGTCTCCACGATAAACTCTAAAACCTCCATCCACAGCACATGGAGCAAGATCCGAGGGATGCTAGTTAAACCCAGCCGAGACCCTACCCCCGTACTTCGGATAAATGGAAACACTATCTTAAACCCCATCGATGTAGCAGACACGCTAGCGACTCACTTTGCCAAAATATAAGGTAGAGCGAACACAACACCCGAGTTTGCCCAATATCGGTTGGAGAGGGAGTGCTCACCTCTAAACTTCGCATCAAGAGTACAAATCTCACAACGAAGAATTCAGCAAAAAAGAGTTCAATACAGCTCTTGCATCATGTAGAGACACAGCTCCAGGCCCAGACAATATACCTTATGCAATGCTAGGCCACCTAGCTGAAGGGGGTAAACGCTTCCTCCTAGATATATTCAACAAAATATGGATGGAAAACGCCTTCCCAGATACCTGGAGAAGGGCTACAGTTCTCGCACTCCGGAAACCATAAATAGACCCAACCAGTCCCCAAAACTACCGCCCAATCGCCCTAACCTCCTGTATATGTAAACCTATGGAAAAAATGGTGAATGTACGCCTAACATGGTTCCTTGAAACAAAATCCTGCATATCCCCATCGCAGTGCGGACTCCGAAAATTACACTCAACCACAGATGCCCTTATCCGTCTTGAATCCGCGATATGTAATGCATTCACCAGGAAACAGCACTTAATAGCTGTTTTCTTCCACCTAAAAAAGGCGTACGATACGTTATGGTGTTACGCCATCTTAAAAGCCCTCCATAACCTCTGACTACGCGGACAACTACCAAACTTCATTAAAAATTTCCTAACCAACCGCACCTTCTCTGTAAGATTATGTAGCGCGAAATCCAAATCATTTCTACAGGAAGAAGGCGTTTCACAAGGCAGCGTCTTAAGCGTACCCCTGTTTGCTATAGGAATCAATGATATCTCACAAAACCTCCATCAAGAAATTACAGCCAACCTTTATGTAGATGACTTCTTATCATCCTAGCAGGCTCTGGAATGGCAACAATAGAACGTCGCCGTCAGACCGCCATCAACATTACGAGATGGTCTACCATCCAGGGCTACCAATTCTCACCCGAGAAGACCAAAATAGTCCACTTCTGCCGTCGTAGAAGGTGTATTAGGGAATCTTACCTTTACCTACACTATAAGAGGATTGCAGTCGTTGAGAAGTATAAATTCCTAGGACTAACATTTGATAGAAGGTTGACATGGAACCACACATAAGAAACATTAAAAACTCTTGTATGAAAGAAATGAACGTCCTACATACAGTGTTACCTCACGACTAGGAAGCTGATCGCGAAACACTTCTCACTCTCTACAGCTCCTTAGTGCGACCTAAACTGGACTACGGATGTGAGATCTACTCCTCTACTTCCAATAAACGCCTTGCACTCATCAAAACAGTGGCTAATGAATGTCTCCGCATGGCAACCGGAGCCTTCCGATCATCACCCATACCGAGCCTACAATGCAATACCGGGAAGACACCACTAGACCTCCGTAGGATGGAACTATCTCTACGCCTCTTTACCCGCAATCAGCGACTCCCAACATCGCCGACTTCGATCGCCCTTATGAATGACCAAATGGATAATATTTTTACAACACGCCTAACTCTGCCACGACAATTTGGAACTAGAGTGTGACTATGGATGGAGGAAATCGGGGTAACGATGAATCCCCTCCATCCCCTTGCTTTCCCGGATATTCCATTTTGGAAAACAACTTTGAAGATATGCCATGGCAATATAACAAAAACAATCAACAACTACTCCCCTGAGAGAGAAAATTCAATTCCTTACCCACGCAGCAACACATATTGGTATACATATATACACCGAGGAATAAAATTTCAGAGATGGAACAGGATTCTCGGTGATATCAAATAACTACACCCTTTTTGAAAAACTATCCCAAACAATATCAATCTTTACTGCCGAGTGCTATGCCTTAAAACATGCAGTACATTGGGCATACAATAACCCAACATCAGATGGATTCACAATCTTCACCGACTCCTTCAGCAGCCTACAAACATTAGAACGAATGACAGACATCCATCCAATTCTGTTAGAAATAAGGAACTACATATATAGAGCAGTAGGCGAAAGAAAGAAAATTTCCTTCTGCTGGGTCCCAGCACACGTAGTGGTCGCTTGAAATGAGCAAGCTGATACAGCAGGAAAAACGCCGCCATTCGTCCAATCAGGCCCAATGATATCCCAATACCGTATAAGGACTACATCGTTGCAATAAAGGCCGCCATTCGGGAGAACTGGATGGTCAGATGGGCAGATTTATATGGACAAAATAAGATGCGACACATTTTCCAAAACCTATTGCCTGGAAGCCTCGAGAACTTGCCCGCCGACAAGAGGTATCTGTATGCAGACTTCGCATCAGACACTCATTGCTCACACACGGATACCTAATGGGGAGAGACTATCCCCTCCTACTGTAAAGATTGCATTCTGCCCCTCACAATTGCACATCTTATCGTGGAATGCCCCACCTATGGAGAACTCTGACGAAGATACATACCCATCGATGGTCGGGGTACCTTCGATATCCTAAGATCTGCACTAACAGCTGAAAATATCCGCCGTGGCAGCGGAATCATCCGCTACCTCGAGGAGACAGGACTATTAAAGAAGCTATAGATAAGTCTCCAATAGTACGATCTGAATTTTAATAAATTTTAATTATTTTAACATCTTAATCCATTATCATACCATTTATCGATCCAGTGTTTCAATCATCACTGCATAATCACCACCTCATCATATCAGACACAACTTTTATATCTCATCTAACCTTTTCTTTTGACTACAAAACGAATTACGGTGCAATCCCCTCGCAGTGAGCACCAAGGGACTCGTAAACAATCTATCAATCTAAAGAAGGGGGCCAAGGGGGAATCCATGACATCCTTAAGTCTAGGAGAGGAGAGGAGTAAACCTCCTCTCTGCCTGAAGAGGGTTGGAGTGGCCCCTGAAAAATCAAACGGACAACCTCCTTTGCATAGGTGGAGCTGCCTGATGGCGGTCTAATGATGGCGAACGGGAAGCCCCTTTGCCGCATAATGATGGTTAGAGGAGACCCCTTTCACTGGTCGAAGCGGTGCCTCAATTTTCCTTGTTAGTTTATTTGTTAGTCAGCGCCAATCCTTCTATGATACTGGGAGGATCACCGACCGCATAATGAAATTTTATATAAGGTCAGTATAACAATCGCTGGTCGGCTCGAAGGCCCCAGGAGCCGGTCCTCTTTTGGGGAGAGGTGCCAGGAAGTATTATGTTTTTGACACCAAACAGCGGTCAGGTGGAAGCCTTCGTCACCTCGGGGAAGAGGGAACTGTTCCGCGTCAGAGGTACGTGGATATAGATACCCATCGGGAGGATTCCTTGGAACAGAGAGTGTGTGTGTGTTGTGCTGTGAAGGCGAGATAGGAGAGAAAGCAGTGTTGTGACTGGCTATGTGTGAGGTGAGAGGTGTAAGATCTACCCACCCGAAAACGGGGTGAGCACAGCGCGTCCACTAATCGGTAGCCAGATCTCTACGTGCACTGACGTTTGTGTCCGCTCATGCCGGGATTTGAAATCGAACTCTGTACCGCGACGTTGGGAGGCCAACGCCGTATCCACTCGCCTAGCATGAGCTCTCAATTTTCCTTGTCCTCCCCGACATCTAGGAAGGGTGAGACCGCGCTTGGAGTCGGATCCCCATGCGCTTTCCCACTATTGCCACTTGTTGTAACCATATTATAAATGGAGAAAAAGAACTCATAGAAAGTAGATACTATGAACTCTCAATGACTTGGGAGGTTAAGAGAAAAATCTGCATAGGATCATAAATTCAAGTATGTGATCATTTACACAACATCGGGCACGGTCCAGTGTTGATTTGCTTTCTCAGCCCTGCCCACCATTCTGGTAAAATTGTCTTTGAGCTTTGAGCATAAAGGATGGTGCCGCCGTAGTCACCTTATATGTGTCCTGGGGGAAAGGGGGCAGAGTCGACGGCCCAAAACAGCCTGTACTTAATACTTGGCCGAGCCAGCGGGATTTCGGCCCTAGCAGCAGGTAGGGTCTTCACAGAATACGCTGCCACTCGACTAAGGACCCATAAGAGGACGGCAAAAGTGCGACGGGCAGCCAGAAACCTTTTGGATAGAAGAACAAGTGTGGAAATGGGTAGGAGGGTATGTAATAAAGAGAAGTAGAGATAGGTGGGCCGAGTAACGAGTGAGGTGGGTGATCACCTATTATTATCATACCCTGTTGCTAGGTGATCCCAGGATGGCATGCAGTCTACCAAGGCACCATGGCTACCGGATCAAACTCTGTCCAGGAAGGAAACGGTCCTCCTGGTACAGTGTAAGGGTAGAAAAGGTTGAAGGAATAGTCATAATAATAATAATAATACTATTAAATAATAATACATAATATTAATACAATGATAACATTACACAAAAATAATGATAATATAAAAAAAATAATAAAAGAAGAATGATAATAACAATAATTATGCTAATAAAACTAATAATGATATAAATAATAAAAGGTAAAGTAGCGCTGAGAGGGGGTGGGGGCAAAGCGCCCCAACAACTTTCCCAGGCTCCATCAGAGAGTTCAAATGAACCCAGTGACCGAGCTTCTCTAATTTGCAGCCTCGCCTTTGGCTGTCGCTTGGAGAGAGATTGAGAGACGGGAACCTCCTATGTGTTTCGCCAGATAAGATTTTATAATCTCCTTTCCGATTTCCGCCGGAAGCAACTTGCCCCGAGAACGCACTTCCTCTGAAGGCAGGGGGCACAGCAGACCCCCAATTCGAGGAGAATATAATTTAGCTGTCAAGTTGCGCGGGAATCCAGTTTGTTCTATTCCTTAAATAACATAACTTCACTGATGACAAAAGCCACAAAGGCCTATCAAAGGTCATCCGCATCTGTCGAAACCCACCCACAAAATGCATCCATAGGATTGTGTCCGATCATGCATCTACAATATACAATTTAAACAATCCATAGGATTGTGTCAGATCATGCATCTACAATATACAATTTAAACAATCCATAGGATTGTGTCAGATCATGCATCTACAATATACAATTTAAACAATCCATAGGATTGTGTCAGATCATGCATCTACAATATACAATTTAAACAATCCATAGGATTGTGTCAGATCATGCATCTACAATATACAATTAGAACCATCCACAGGAATGTGTCAAAAACAAAAAGCATCATCATCAAGACTCGTCAAAATCAAAATCAATCATAATATATAAATAATAAAAAACTGCATCCACAGGAATGAGTCCAGAATAACACCGCCCACCCCCAAAGTTAACCCTCCCTGCCCATATAATCATCTAATATACATTTGAAAATATTGAAGTTTGAAATGTCTACTGTCTCAGGTGGCAAACTATTCCAGTAATCTACCACTCTGTAGATGAAAAAATATTTTCTAACATCCAACCTGCACCTCTGTTTTTTTAATTTTTAAGTGGTGACCCCAAGGCCTATTACTACCTTCCAACTTAAATAACTTTCTAAAATCCAACTTATCCATCCCAGAAAAGATTTTAAAAAGCTCAATCATATCTCACCTCACACATCTTCTCTCAAATGAGAACATATTTAGTACTCTCAGTCTATCTTCATATTCAAGGTGCTTCAGGGAAGGTATTTTTGTTGCCCTCCTTTGTACTCACTCTAACAGGTTGATGTCATGTCTAAAATGTGGTGACCATGCTTGTATACAGTACTCTAAGTGTGGCCTTACATACAAGTTGTAGAGTTTAAGGATAACCTCTTTACTCTTGTAGCTAAAATTCCTCTTAATGTATCCTATCACCCTATTTGCTCTATTTTTTGCCTCAATACAGTGCTTTGAAATCTTTAGAGACCTATCTACTGGTACTACGCCTAAGTCCTTCTCATCCCTAACTGAATTTACCCAATGCCCATCCATATCATAGCTAAATTCTCTATTATCCCTTCCCATGTTAATAACTTTGCATTTTTTAAGGTTAAACGTCATCTGCCACTTCTGAGGCCAAGCTAATAACTTATTTAAGTCACTGCACTCTAAAGCTACCCCTCAGCTTCTTTGACTACAGCTGCGAATTTAGAGTCATCATAAAAGATTGACAATTTTCTATTTAAAGCTTCCCCAAGATCATTTATATAAACTATGAATAATAAAGGGCCTAAAATGGATCCCTGAGATACGTTACTGATAACGCCCCTCCACTGTGACCTCACTCCAACAAGTACAACTCTCTGTTTCCTGTCTTTCAGCTATTCAGCTATCCAATTCAAAACTTTCCCGCATATCCCATACATTTTTAATTTGTGAACTAGTTTTCTATATGGAACCTTATCAAAAGCCTTGCTAAAATCTAAGTAAATTACATTAACATTCTCTCCCTTATCTAATTGTTTAATTACATAATCCATAAAATCCGGTCAATTTCTTAAACACGATCTACCTATTCTAAACCCATGCTGAGCATCATTTATTAACCTACTATACTCTAGATGGTCAGAAATTCCCTTCTTAACTATCTTCTCAAGGATTTTACAAACCATAGAAGTTAAGCTTACCAGTTATTCAGGTCCTCTTTACTTCTTTTTTTAAAAATTGGCACTACATTCGCTAATTTCCAAACATTAGGTATTTCTCCAAACTCTAGTGATCTAGTATATATCTTCTCATGAGCTACTACACCTTCTTTGAGTAACCTAGAATGAATATTGTCTGGCTAAGAAATATCACCAATTAATCTACTGAAGTAAAATGATCATTAAGAACCTATACTATTTCCTCATCAGATTCAGTCAAAACCACTTCATATCTCATAAACACTATTTTATCACTGTTAGATTTGTTATTGATTCTATAATAGCTAAAGAATTTTCTTAGATCTTTATTATTATTTTGAGCTAAATTAATTTCTGCTGCCCTTTTGCTCTTCTTGACTATCTTATTTAGCTAATTTCTGGTTGACCTATAATGATTTAAATTCTCAAAACTACTTTCTCTCTGTAATCTCTGGTATGCCCTTTTCTACTTAGAAATTTTACTAGCTATCTCCTGATTCCACCACAATGGCTTCCTACATTTCTTCCTAATAGCCTTCATTGGAATACACTGCTCCTGGAATATGTTTAGTATAGTCATAAAGTGTCCCACATCTCATAAGTATTCATTCTACTGAATTCTATATCCCACCTAATCTGATTTAGCAAGTAGCGTAATTTATCATAATCACCCCTATAAAAAAATTGAAATTTTCGAAGAGTTTGTTGATGTTATACCTTTCACTATTCCCAAGTTAAAACGAACCATCTGATGATCAATATTTCCCAATGATTTCCCGATAGTCAATTCCTGAACTAAGTCATCATCATTTGATAGAACCAGATCTAATATATTGGCACTCATTTTTGGCATATTAACAAATTGAGTCAAAGCATTCTATAAACTTACAACTTTCTCTATCCCTTCCTATCATATTTTCCCAGTCCACAGAATTTAAATTGAAGTCACCAAGAATAACTGTATCTACTTCACATCCTTTTCTTATTTCCCTGATCATTAGCTCATCAGTACAGTCATTCTGTCCGGGTGGTCTGTAAAAGGCTCCCAAGTGTATTATCCTATTTTTACTGACCCTAATATCTATCCACAGTGACCCAACTTCTTCTTGCTTTATATAATTACTTTGATTTGAAGAAAGGCTACTTCTGATATAAATAATCAAACCACCACCAGTTCTATCCACCCTCGCCTGGTGCCCTTTTGACATCCAAGGCCTTCTCCATTGCTGAGGCTGGTCCATCTGGCCTAAGGAGTCCTTCCTGCGGTGGAAAGAAGTAGGTTCATTCCTTACCATCCTCTCACAAAAAGAAATTAAATAAGATAAAGAATAAGAGGACTAAGGGTTCCTCTCCCTTTACGGAAGTTCCCGGGGCGGAGGGGTCCGCTGCCGTTTTGGCAAGCGACCAGGGCAAGATGTGCACGTCCGGCACCGATGCTTCCAAGGGTGGAGAGGCCAAGACCAGGACCAAAGTCGCAAGTGCGCAGAGCGGAGCCTAGAAAACGTCGGTGGCCCTCATCGAGAGACTACCTGGTGTTTTAGAGCCTGCTGGCTTCAAACACTTTCTGGCTATTTGCTTCACTGATGAAAAAATATTGGCAAAGGGCAATATGTTCCATCACAGGAAAGCACTAGCTAGCCTGATTGATAGAGAGCAGAAGATGACCCGTTTCTAGCACGGGAGTCTTCTGGCGAATGCGTTGGATCCCTCCGAAGTGGCGATGATAAACGCCCTTTGGACACTTGATGGCACGCCGGTGAGTGTGTCCTCGCACTCTACCATAAACATCGGGAAGTGAGTGGTTTATGGGAGGCTAACTCATGAACTACTCCATAGATGACATCAGCCTAGAGCTGGCCAACCAAGGAGCAGTCAAGGTCGAACATGCGATCTGAAAACAAAGAGGGGCCCCTGGGATCCACGCCTTGACTTTAAGTAACGTTCGACTGTGACAGGCTCTCTGAGTCGGTGCGTGCCGGTTAGTATCGCTACTGCATAAAGGCATTCGTGCTACTGCCAGGGAGGTGTACTACTGCCACCACTTTGGTCATATGAATCGCTCCGAAGTCTCTGCAAGTTGCTCCAAGGCCGTACACGATAAGTCCAAATCCTCGGTTCGGAGACCGGATTGTGATCTATAGTGACTCACAAAGCGCCCTAAGTTCTCTCGGGGCATTGGAATCTATGCATCCCCTGGTTCGTGGTATCCGTGACCCTATGGTTTCGGCAAGCTAGGCGGATATCCAGATTATCTTCTGCTTGGTTCCTGACATCTGAGAATTGCGGGGAATGATGGCACCAAGCAGTCGTTGAGGACTGGGTGACTAGACCAGCGTTTCGCTTTTCCTGACACCGATTACATAGCAGGAATCCGGGCTGTTTGGCAAAAACAATAGCAGACGGTCGAGGGGACCTAATGTTGCATGCCATTGCACCACGACTGTTCCCATAGACCTACCCTACAATGTCGTGACGGCCTCAGGTAGCTTTTTCTCGTCTCAGAACTGGACACACTCACGGGACGCACCGCTATTTTACTGAGCGCTTGCCTGCACCTTATTGCGACGACTGCGTTGTTCCCCAGACCGTTTGGCACATTCTTTTTGAATGTCCCAGTCTGGGTGATCTTCGCGCATGTTACCTCGGGGTCGCTACAACTTATCCCTTGTACTCGAGACGAGTTCGTGTACATAGACTTGTGGACTATACGAGTACGACTCTTTGGAAGAGGCAGGCCTCCTCCACTCCATTTGCCTATGTTGCATGTTGCATGTTCCTGCGCCAGGAGGGAGGCATGCCTATCCCCGACGTTGAAGCACGCTTATTTCTTGTTGCTCTTTTGCTTATCTTGTTTTTCGTTTTTATTTGTTGTTGTTTTTTAGCCTGTGTCTTAGCCTTTGTTCTTTTTTATCTTTTTATTTGTTATTTACATATTGTTACTTGTTTTTTAATCTATCCTAGTATTAGGTTGTAGCGTGAGTATGGCAAGTTTTGCTCTAGTAGGCAGTGGCCAGATGAGCTCTTCTTTTTTTCTAATGTTCTATAACTTCATAGGTCTACTTCAATGTTTTATTGTGTTAGGTGTTTTAATTGAAGACAGCCTCACCATTTTTTACGCCATACATTCTTGACATCATTTGTGCTGAACAACTTTGTATCATCTGACCATATCACATTGGTCCAACGTTTAAAATATTTTTCCGTTGATTTTTGGCGTACTTCAACGACCTTTCAAATGAATAATTTTCAACGAAGGCGTTTCTTCGGACGACGTTCATGTATGTCGGCTTTATCCAACGTGTATTGGTCACTGTTTTCAAATTACCATCAACGCCTTACTCTCCTTAATAATTGCTCATCTTTCTTCCCTTCATTCTTGGGTTATTTTTAACAGATCTAAGTTTCATCCAATCACTGCGGAGTGGAATTTTCCGAGGACGACCCCAAGGAGGGAGAAAATCACTTGTCCCCAATTCCTTAAACTTTCATTTTACTGATTGCACTCCAGCTTCAGGACTCATTCAGTTCCTCGGAAATCTTATTGTAGCTCATATAAGATAATTGAATTCCGTATTATACTCGATTTAATGTCGGAAGACTGTTCACTTACCTTTCGCCCCATGATCATTGCTTCCAGAATGAGATTGTCGAGATAGCAATGCAGAAGACAGGGTAGTTAAAACGTTCTAGACTATTTCTGACTAGTGGTAAATGGAAGTTCAAAGAAACTACTCGTGTAACTCCGAAACTGGATTATAATTTAACGATATAAATTGAATATATGTATGTAAAGATGAAGGTTTGAATACTTTTTGGTTCCCCAATTTCCTAAAAAGTGTTATCACTTATTTATTTGTCTCTAAAATTTATTTTGATTTTGCGGGTGTGTTTATTTATGTTCCTCTTAATGCATTCTAAATTTCGTTACCCCGTAAGAAACGATTCATGACCTATGGCTAAATATTGTGGTAATGGAAGGGGTAGGAAGACTCCTGAGAGAGTGTCTCTTTCACTTCCTCTAACTTCCCCATACTTTCCTTACGCACCTTTTCTCATAAACCTTCTTGCGAAGATGCTACGTTGGTTTTCTCCTTAAAATAACTCTACCGATTGTCCCCAACGGTGCTGAATTAAAATCGTCTCCAGACAATAGACCCTGTTTCTTATCTGAGACCTTTGTATTTGTGGTGGAGCCTTTTCCTTATCATTCAGTATCTCCCTAAAGTGCCCCTCTCCAAGCCCTATTAGAGAGCTGAGGCAGCAATTGATCGCCTGGCAAGAGAAAGACTTCCTTATCTCCACAACACAGCGGCTTTTAGATCTGTCGCAACATTCGCTGCCCGATTCATTCGACAACGGCGCATTATTGACTCCATTTATATAAGACTCTTATGAAGGAATTTAGACAAATTTCTTCTTAGCACCGAATTTCGTGATTCCAAACCTACAAGTCGTAGGTGAGTCGTTTATGAGTCGTAGGAAAGTCGTCGGGGTGTCATTCGTGTGTCACCGGTGATTCGTCGGCGAATCGTTCTTGAGTCGTAGGGGGGGGGGGGGGGGTTGTCGGCGTGTCGCTCGTGTGACACCTGTGATTCGTCGAAGTTTCGTCGGTGAGATCGAGAGTTGTAGGCAAGTCGTAGGTATGTTGTACGAATAGTAGTAGATGAGCCGTAGTCGGTGAATTTTTGGACAGTCGTAAGAGGGGAGTAGTTTGGTTTGGCCAAAGATGGGGACTGGAGTTATTTACCTATGACCATTTTAGAGTCTTCAAAATAATAAAGGGAAACCAACAAGGGCGTCAGAAAGTTTATGATAGAGTTCGTTAAAAAGGTAGTAAAGATAGTTTTAATGAACGGAGAGTCTGGAGATGCTTTTCTATAATCATTTGTACGTGTATTAAAACCAACGAGTACATTTTCTTTAAAAGATTTATGAAAACGGGGTCATAAAGAAAAGTATAACATTAAGGATAGTAAAAATACGTGATTTGGGCAAAAGGAGAAACTAGTATTGGATAAATATGGCCAATATGGGAGGTTTTTGCTAAAATCAATAGAACAAAATATAACGAGGGCATGTCCACCAGAAAGTTAATGAAAAGTGGTTCGTAAATAAAATAGTGCAGTTAAGAAACGTGAAAACACGTCTAAGGTACATACACCTGGTCCTAGAACCATTCCAATACCTAAATGGTTTTAAGTATGTGTTTATGAAACCGGTAAAAAGTACGACAAGAAGTCTCCCCTTCAGAATACTCGTGCTATGTATCTTCCACCCATTAACCCTGTGCAATCCCACTACCACGAAACGGGAGCCAGTAGCTGGATACGTGATTTACACCCGGCATAATGTCGCCTTTATTTTATTTCCTATAAATTCGTCCTCTCAAACAGAGGGGGGAGGGGTCAAGCTACACCTGGCGTGGTTGTAAAAGCTCTTTCTCGGAAATTTGAATGGTGTGCACTACATATGTGAGATACACAATCATTCCCAAGGAGCCATGTCCTTGTGCACGTGAGCGAAAAGCTGGTGGAGACCAGTGTTCTAAATGTGAATTAATTTACTTAGCACTGTCCGAGAACCGCTTCATTTTCTTGATTTGACCTATCCGTGTGCCATCCGGAAGCACAGTCAAATTTTGGATGGGAGATAGTCGATGACCTTCATGATAGTGGTCACTTTCTTATTAAAATATCCTTTGCCAGACCGCCGCTGCCTGAGAATCCACCTCAGTATTGCTTAGAGCGGGTGCGATGACTCGCATTAAAGGAAATAATTGACTTTTCTAGGTCGAGAAGTTTAGGTCGGCTGATGAGGCCATTGAGTCCTTTTCAGGTATGCTATTCTCCGTAGGCCTAACGACCATTCCTCGAACGTCTGGCCGTTTGACACTCAGCCTTTTTCCTTCGTAGTCGGCACAGTGTGAGACGACCCTCAGAAGGAAACGATAGTACTATATGCGCAACAAGCGCCAACCTAACGATTTCACTTTGTGCGACTTTCGTTGATCGATGTCCAGGTTTCTGTATATTTCGAAATACGTTCATCGCTCTTCATGGCCGTTATACGCATCTTCACCAAAGGGGAAGAACCCCTTTGCAGAGTTGCGGAGGGCGTCAAAAGAATTCAGGACAAGTTCTCACAGAACTCCCCTCTCCGTCCTCCAGGAGGACAGGACCGCAATATCAGACCCTGTATCCATCACCGTATAATTAACGACTGCTTTCTGTTTTCTCTAGCTTGAATGCTGCTCCACTAGCATTTAATGCACATTGTGGATTTGCTGAAGGCTGCCGACTGACTTTTCCATTTAGGTACCCTTCAACGATCTGTTTACACTGAGCAAGCTCCGTTCCATCCTTCCTTTATTTTTTTTTGCTGCACCTGGTCCAAGCAACATCACATTTGTCATGGCATTTCTTAGCCTTGTACAAAAAGATCTAGATAGAAGGTATCTTCCTGGATTCCTCGCGAGGAGATATCGTGCTTGCTTTTCGCATGCCGGGGGCCGGGGAGAGATTGATCTACTCCGGTCGGTTTCCGCCCAATTACTGTAACTTCCCCATGTGTAGGTTGATGGATAAATTTATTAATGTTAGAGTACCTTACTTTTTGGAAAGCAGAGGTCGCTTGACCCCTGCATAGTGCGGATTTCGTAAGTTCTATTTCCAATGGATATTCTGCTTCGAATGGACAAAGCTACCCGATAAGCCTTCCTTCATGGACAGCACTTCGCCACGTGTTTCTTCGAGCTGTTGAACTTGGTGAAGCTGGAGAATGCCTATGATACTACACGAAAATACGATATCATGGATACCCTCCATACGATAGAGTTGAGTGTGTGCCTCCCAATTTCTTGTGTTTTGCGAGATAGTCGATTCCGCATACGAAGGGGAAAGCCCTCTCTGGTCCAATAGGGCAGGAAGGTGGCGTCTTGCAGAGAAGTGTCCTCACTATCACTCTATTAGGATTTCAAATCAACGGTATACCTCGCTGCTGCCGGAAGAGATTCTTACAATGCTATGCTGGACGACTCCAACAGATTCGGAACATCATCTCTCGTTATGTAGAAGCGTATGGGCTTGTGGTTTCTTTGGTAACGACTAAAGTGATGTATTTCTGCCGCTATCCTCAGCTGCACTCTAGCCCGGAAATGTTCCTAAATGGGGCTTGCCTAGGTGTGATACAGTCACGCTGTTTCCTTAGTCTTGTTTTTAACCCGCACCTCACCTGGGAGACCCATATTTGATGCATTGTCTCTTGTATACCCACCATAGACATTCTTCGTTCCGTGAAGAGCAACACTTGGGGGATGATATGATAGTGGACTTCTCTACCTTTTACTGTTCCTTTGTTTGAAACTAAAATAGGAAGGCAAGTTTTATGCAGGCGCAGCCGAGCGTAAATTGCGAAAAGTGTACTCGATCCACAACACTCTCTATTTCGCGACCGTTACCTTCTGTCCATCCCTTTAGAAATCATCATGGTCAATACTAAGGAGATGACGTTCGTTTTAAGCTATGCACAGAGCATTATGCGCTTGTATGCACGAGACCAGTATCTCCCTCATTGGGTAACTGTTCAATTTTATCCGCCACCGATCTTGAAGGTACCTATACCGCCGTGAGACACCAATTACACCCGAGCCTTTTGGGGTTGAGGTCAATTCAACTCCTTCGAGACATCTATGTAGCTCTCTGACAAGTATCATCTCTCATTCTGCTCAAGAGGCCTCCCTGGAGGGTACCAAGCTGAATATTTGTCGCCACGCCATGCTGCCAAAGCTTCTACAGCGGCGAGAGAATTTCGTTCAAACATCTTTTAGCACGCACCGTGCTACGCTAGAGCCGTGCCAGGGTATATGAATCTTTCTTTATCCGAACAGGGGGCAGCTTTCAAGCATTACCCACCATGTTTGAAGCCAGCGGAGCTCTATGACTGTCTTCACAGCCGAGATGGTTGCAATACACCTCTCGGTACGAGTGATTACACGCCGTGCCCGATTTGGAGACCTTGTGATATACAGTAACAAATAGTGTCCTGAGCTCCCTCGAGGCATTAAAATATTCGCAGCCCCTGGTTCGCAAGATCCATGACGCTCGGGCTGCCACGAGCAGTGGCGACCGGTCAAGAGTTTTGCTCTTCGCCACTTTGAAGACCTATCAGGAATCAGTTCAGCCCTTCGGGCTGCATGGCAAGGAAGATGGAAGATGGCATAGGAGAATCTAATGTTGCGTTCCATTGCGCCGCGACTTCTTAGGTGGACAGACTTCCCGATGCCTGACTACTTTCGGTCGTTTTCTGTCGACTCTTAATCAGACACACTCGTGCGAGCCATTGCCATTTGATAGAACGCCTGCCCTTTGGCCTCATTGCGATGATTGATTGATCCCCCAAACTGGACGGCACATTCTCGTTGAATGTCACAGTCAGGTTAAGCTCTACGCGCGCTGCCTGTCCCGGTTCTGGGACGAGCGGGATCGCTACTTCTTGTCCCTTGCAGTCGAGGTGTTTTAGTAAACACCCAACGGGGGTATTTTAGAAATGTTGCAGGAGGTAGGCCTCCTGCATAGTATTCAGTAGTACAATGTTGGCTCTATGTTCAAGCCATGAGGGAGCGAGCCTTCCTCCTGGCATCTGCGCATGCCTTTTTAATTTTATCTTATTTGTTGTTTGTTTTGTTCTTTTGTTTTTGTTAAAGTAGCCTAAATATAGGACAATGTATTATTTCGGCGGCTCTGCCCTTCCTGGCGCACGTAAGTTAGGGGTCCTTTAAAAACTAAACACATTACCCGCATGAGGATCGCAGGAGACATTGCAGGCTTGCGTGCCCTCCGGCCGCAACACTCGCAGTTGCCACCCAGTTCCAATGCCTGCAAAACGGTCTGAAACTAAATATCTTCCACACGCTTTCACTTTATAATTCCCACTTTCTTTATAGATCTTTTGCTTACAAACTGTCTGAGTGCGATGCCTTTGTTGGTATTGCGCTCTAAATTAGACAAAATCTTCTGCACATTTTCACTTCGCCTAACTTGAGCACTTTCTTTTCTAACCTCTCCTCCTACTGTTTTTTGGATTTCCTTTTTTTTAATTAATTAAAAATAGTTTGAAAACTAAAAAACTAAGTCTAAGAAAGAGGGAAGAAGAAGAGGGGAACAAGAAATGAAAAGGAAAGGAAGAAAAGAATAGGAAGAAATATTAATCTTCCTTATCCTTTCGTGGAATTCTCATGCGTTTATTCTCTTGTCCGTTTCTCCCCCCCCCCCTCCTCCATGTCCTCCTTGAGTGAGTGTCCCCGTCAAGGGCTATCTACCGAACCCTCAAGCATTCCGATATCTTATCAACACATGCTCGAATTCTGATGACGTCATCACGATTCGAAATCACCTCCCATAAAAAAACAGTTTATATGTATCACTATTGCCCCTGGTAACTGTTGTAATTATTATTATTAATATTATCGTAAAGAGGATTATGCACTAGTTACGAAAAAATATTTGTAAGTTGTCTAAGTTTTTCAACTGGTTTAGTACCTACAGCTTGGCACCACTAGATCCGAAAATGACATCCCTTTCTTCCGATCAGGTCTTTTAAAAAATCCGATCTTATAACTAAATCGATTACATTTTTGTGAGATTTTCGGTTGATTTTTGTTAATATTTCTCATCCGAAATAGGTTGTAAAGATTTTTAAAAAATATCGTTTTCTAACAATTTCTTAATTTCGTGTTACAAAAATTGATTATTGTATATTCAATAATAATCCTTGCCTAAGATAAGTTCATGAAAATTGGATATTAGGTCGCCTACGCCCTACTTTGAAGACTGCGTTGAACCCCAGACTCTTCGGCACATTCTTGTTTAATGTCCCAGTCTGGGTGATCTTCGCGCACGTTACCTGTCCCGGTACCGGGATGGGCGGGGTCGCTACCGCCTGTCCATTGTACTCGGGACGACTTCGTGCACATTGACTGGTGGACTTACCGACTTTGGGGGGAGGCCGGCCTTCTCCCCTTTATTTAACTAGTTGTTTTTTTGTTATTTTTTTAGGTCGCACGTTCCTGCACAAGGGGTAGGCGGACCTCCCTCCGACGCTGGAGTTTGCTTCCTGTCTCTTGCCTTCTTCCTTTTTTTATTTTATTGTTGTTGTTTCGTTTTTCATTTTACTATTTTAAAGTAGCCTAGTACTAGGCAGTGGTAAGTGCGGCGACTTATGCCCAAGGAGGCAGACGCCAGATGAACTCTTAAAATTAAAAAAAAAAATCTGAAAGCAGGCTACATAATGTTGACAAGTTTTGTGTAGTTGCTGGCCTTCTTTTTGCCAAGAAAGTTCTTCACGAGCAGAACTAAAGCCTTTGATGCTTCCAGTTACATTTCGTTTATTGACTTTTCAAACTCTTGATCTCTAATGAGCTGACGAATTTGAGGACCGTCAAAGATGCCAGATTTCAACTTCTCTCAAGGTCAAGTCTGGAAAAGTGTGGCACAAGCAAGTGAAGCAGCCACCACGCTATTCCAGATCTTTGGTGAACTGTTTTATCAAGTCGAATTTGATGTGCAGTGGTAGGAACATTTTCTTGTCTTTGTCCACCAGAGGGTTGTTCATGATAACCAATTCGTCTTGTACCGGCCAGTCCTTTTCCGTGTAATGCCGAGCTCGTCCTTACTATCTCACATGCACAGAAAGTACGGTTACTTGTTGAACTTAAACTGTTATCCCAATAGAAAGTAAACCATCTTCAGGTCAGCACAAATCAACCACTCATGCTGATTATCAGGATCGTTTTCAGTACGGACTTCACCGCTTCATACTTCTACTTCATTATAGTCGAGTGAGCGAGAGGTACTTACGCAAACTGGTTGCAGTTGTGCTGCAGAACACATTTCCGCGATCGCTTGCTACTATCAATGGGCAATATCTAATCTTCAGGTTAATACTGTGGCACTCCAAGCTTGAGCAGAATCTGCACAATAGCTGCACAGTACACCAAGTCCTTCTCTTCAGAGAAAAAATGGAGGTACTCTTGATGTCTGTTGCAGTAAAAGGCGATGCGAGCAGTGTCAGAGAGGAGTTTGTTTTTTTTAATCTGGATGTCAACAGTTCGGCAGAGAATTATGACGCTGAGATCGCGAACTAGATCATTTAGCTCCCTTTGGGAAAAAGGATGTGGAGAATCCTCCTTAGAGACCACTTCTTCTTATTCTTTTTCTTCAACATAGGAGGAATCATTGTGACTAGTGTCAGGAAGTTCTCCAGAGGCAGGTACTTTAATTTCATCATAATGAGCTACAGGACGACGTTGATTGAATATTAGAATATTTGAGGTTGCTTCAATTCTTTTTGTTGATCCTATTCAAATCAATAAAGCAGAAGTAGCAGTCATTGGTATAGTTTGTCGGCTCCCCACAAACCATGGGAATTCCAAACTTCACACAACTCTTCTTGCCATTGGTCCAACGACGCAGATACTCTGCGCATGCCTTGCATACTAGCGCACACTTTATCCTGGTCACCACGTTTCATACCCAAATAAGCATGGTAAGCACCCTTTAGGAAACTTGTGACTGGATTCTTGTTAGGAACAAAGGTGTATTCGCCGCAAATGTAACAGAATACATCGGGCATATTTTTGAAAGATCTTTTTCCGGCCGAATCCATTTCATTCACCTGCAAAAGAGAAATACCAGTTAGTCAAAAATCGCCGCATGTAAACTCTTCAGAATCCGTTTATTCAACGAAATAAGAAAAAGTTTTTTGTATCACTTAAATAGAAAATAGCCGTGCATGTACCCCCCCCCCCCTTAAAAACAAGCTCGGGCGGAGAGGCCCAAACTAAGACCAAAGTCGCAAGTGCGTTTAGCAGAGCCTCGATTACGTCAGGGCTACTCATTCAGACAATACATCGCGTTTTTTAGTCTGCTGGCTTCAAACGCTTTCTGGTCATTCGCTCCACTGTTGGAAGCATATTGGCCAAATGCAACATGTTCCATCACATGAGAGCACTAGCTAGTTTGATTGATAGAGAGTCGGAGATAACCCGTTTCTCGGACACGAGCTTTCTGGTGAATGTATCAGACCCGTCTGAGGCGTCCATGATTAGTGCCTTTCGGACATTCAATGGCTCACCGGTGAGTGGAACACCGAAGTCAACTACGAACTTCATGAAAGGAGTGGCCGACTATGGGGCGTTGAAGGTCAAAGGTGGAATAAGAAAACACGGAGGGACCTCTAGATTCACGACTACACTCTTCGTCACGTTCGACCGTGACAGGGTCTCTGAGCCGGTGCGTCCCGGTTAGTATTGCTACTCTTGTGAATTCATTTGTGACACTGCCGCGGAGGTGCTAGAACTGTCACCGTTTCGGCCATACCAATCGCTCCTGTAGACTTGCAATGTCGAGTTTAGCCGAAGTTTGTGTATGTAAGTTGCTCCAAAGCCGTAAACGATAAATCCCCTATCGTGTATTGTCAAATGGGTCAATTGTTGAGAGGCGCACTCTGCTTCTTCGAAGCATACAGGCCGTCTTCCGGGGTTTCTAAAGCTGTCCCCCGAAAGAAGGACAGAACCAAAGGAGCTTCGGCTCCTAATAGCTCACTCAAGACTAGACTGGGTGGCTCTGAGATGGTGGATATTCCAAAGGATCCTACAAAGGTTTCAAGGCGGAGGTAGGAAGACTCGCAAAGCGAGCAACCTCCCCCAACAAGTACCTGAAAGCTATAGCAACATACAGCGCCTTGTTCAGCCAACAGGGCACGAAGTTCTGCCTCCGGGTAGCGTACGGCCATTTCAGTGAAGGTCTTCTTTTCAATGAGGGGTCCCTACATCTCCTCTGAGCTAGACCTGAAGGATATATTCCTTCAATGAAATTTCCACAGACTCCGGGCCTACTGGGAAGAGCTGCGGATGCTCGTTTCCTCCCGTTCAGCGCAACCCTCCAGTTTAGCTGGCAAAGAAGATTGGAGACGGCCGAAGAGAACTTAAAGTTGCGTGCCATTGTGCCGCGACTCTTTCCATGGACCTAGGGGAAGACGCTGCTGCTCCTGGTACCAAGTGTAACAGGATACACAATGCAGTTCGCTGCGGGATCAGCGAAGTCAAAATGTGGATTCTGAGGCCTAGGTAACTCAGGATCCACAGACAATTGCCCAGGCACGTTCCCAGAAGACGTCACTTTAGTGTCACTACCCCAGCAGCAGAGAAAGAGCAAGAGAACAGCTTCAACTACAGCAGACGCAACGGAATCACTTAACCGTGGTGCAAACTCGAGTCTCTCTTGAAACAGACGGATGGCGACATACGAGGCTTCATTTTCAGGGTTCAGATCCTGGCTGGACGATGTACCACAGCACATAGCACTCCATTTGCCAATGGATGAAGCTTGGCTGGACGAGGTGATATGGCATAAAACGCCCCATCTTGTCAGGGATGAACCTTGACTGGGTGGGATGCTACATCTGATAGTGCTCCATCTACCAGGGAGTTAACCCTGACTGTAGGAGACGCTACAACACATAGCTTCACAACGGCACGGAGAAGATGCCTGAGAAGACGAGATCCTACAGCACCTAGCGCCTCATCTGCCTGGAAATGAATCCTGATTGGGTAAGATGGCTACGGCACATAGCGCCCCATCGTTATAAAGACCAGTGTCACTGAAAAAGTAGTTGTATGGTGTTTAACAGTACCCAAAATGGGAGATATGTTTGTTTGTTTTTTTGTGATGCTCATCGATCCCATTATATGGGAAACAATTTGCGCTGAGGATAATTAAGGCTTCTCTCATCTAACCAAAATACCATGGGACTAAATACGGAATGGCAACTCTGAAATGTCCTAATGGTTTGCTTCTAAGGAAATGACAACTCATAAACGTCCTAATGATTTGCTTCTAAGGAAAGAGCAACTCCGAAACGTCATAATGGTTTTCTTCTAAGAGAAAGACTATATTTTTGTTGGAGTTTTTAATTATTCGAAGAATTATAATTTCTACGTAACAGAAACAAATGAATTGACCTGAGTAGGGCTTGCAAACCGGTTTTATAAAATCGGTTAAACCGGGCTTTTATATTCAGTTGTTAAAACTGAAATCGAGTGTCGAAAACCGGTTTTCAATATTTTTAGTTACCCTTCAAATATCGTTTTCTATTGTGGCCCATTTTCTTTAGTTTGCTCATCTGCCCGGAACTTCAGCTATTTTATGTTCTAAACATGTTTTTAACATATACTTGAAATGGAAATGACTTTATGCGTTTCTCCTAAACAACTGCAAAAAGCAATTTTTTTTATCTTTTAAAATTCATATCGGCATTTTTCATAAAAGATTTAAAAAGAAATAACTACTATTCATAATAATCTGATAATACCTATAGGTATGTGGTATGGTAAGATTTGGCAATTTGAATGTCTTGCTCATTCGCTATTCAAAATTTCAGTGAGGAAAGACACATTTACTTGTGTACTCGTGTCCCATATTTTTAGCGCTTTTTTGGTATCAATTCCCGTTACTACTTATTAATTATAGTCACTACCCTTAATATGTCAAAGGTGAAATCAAATGTATCGAATTATTTTGCTAGAAAAAGCAAAGATGAAGCACAGTATTTGAAATGTCAGAGAATAATGAAGTTATCTGGAGGATAATAGCGAACCTCCGGTAAAAATGCTAAGAACATTAGAAAACTTTATGGTTAAAAATTCTATTGCAAAAGAGATTTCAAAATTAGCTGCTTTAGATGGATTATCTTTTAACTCAATTGCCAAGAGTGAGTTTATACAATCTAGCCTTCAGCTTAAAAAAAAAATATACGATAAACCACCACCAACTTCTGTGAATGGGGTTAGAAATATGGTTATGGATTATTATAAAACTAAGAAAAAAGAAATCATTCTATGCTTCAAAGAATTATCAGCTTTGGGTGCCTGGTATTCATTGACTAGACGAATATACGTCTATACAAAATAAAAGGTATATAAATATAAATGTGCATTCAAAAGACAGTCATTGGTCTTTAGGTCTTATTGAGCTTAATGGCTCACTTGATAGCAGTAAAACTGAGAAAATTGTAAATGAGCATTTGAAAGAATTTGGTTTGAACTTGGATAAGGATATTGTTGCTTGCACAACAGGTGGTGCAGCAATGATGGTTAAGTTTGGTAAGCAAATTAAACCTGATCATCAACAATGTATAGCCCATTGTATGCATCTGGCTGTTATAGATGTACTTTATGATAAAATCATCATTCACGATGCCCTAGTCACCGAATCTAGCAAAGACAATGAAGCTAATGATGAAAATGATGAGAATGATGATGATAGTGATAATGATACAGTTGAAGAAAAGCAGCAAAGCACGCTTTATCAAATCGACGTAACTGATGAACTCGTCCAATTCCCCGAGCTAAAGCCTAATATTTCACAAACTATAAAAAAAAGTCGAGGAAAATTTGGAAGCTTTTCCGGAAATCGCCAACCAAAAAATGACATATTGGAAAGGATTATAAGCTCATATTGGATTGCAAGACTAGATGGAATAGCACATTCTATATGATAGATAGATTTTTAAAGTTAAAAAAATGCATTCCAAATGCTCTATGTGCAGTACTGTCAACTGAAGCAGTATCTGATGATGATGGGAAGACATTAGAATTGCTATGTGAAACTTTGCGACCAGTTGAAAGCAGAATCTTCAATAAAATTTCTGCTTGCTAAGCTTCTTAAAGCAGAAAATCCCTTTGCTTTAATGCTTCATCAAAGCCTTTTGCGGCGCTATAATGCAAAACAAAATCTTCAAATTGTGGGTTTGCTGACCTATCTCCACAACCACAAATAAATTCAAGAAAGAAGATTCTGGAACAAGAACCTTTGACTTTCCAAGTAAGCAAGTTTTGAAGAGGTATGCTGAAAAAACATATCAAAGATTATATAAAGAATATTCAGAAGAGGGAGATTTGAAATTGTCTGAAGAAACATCAACTAAAAAGATTGCCTCATTAGAAGAAAGCAAGGACTCGTCTACTTTTGGTGGTGAAGATACACTCATGATAGAGTATGCTAATGTCTTGAAGGCATTGACTCAAGAGCTATTAGAATCTTCAAGTGAACTAGAAATCAGCAAAGAATTTAAAATTTTGGAAGCAACTAATAATAGAAGTGAAAAGCTTGAGAAAATTTATAGGTGATTGCTGACCATTAAACCCACAAGCGTCCAATCTGAGAGTGCATTTTCCATTAGTGGACTTTTTAATACAAAAATAAGGTCAAGTCTATCAGGAAAAATGCTGAATATACTGTGCTTCTAAAAGAACATTTTCAGAAGAAGGCTAAAGAATAAAAAGCTTACACGATTAAAAAATTACAGTAATTTCAGGAATATTTATATTATTTTGTTTCTGTTGGCTATGCGAGGAGTTAATATTTTTGGTTTATAAACAATAGGAACAACTTTTTTAAAGGATATTTTATAATTTGTATAATTTACCCATGATAAAAAAAATACATAGTTGTGTAATAAGGTTTAAATTATTTTTCCATAATTCTGAGAAAATCGGTTTTAAAACCGATTTGGAAAGTAAACTTCAATTAAAACCGGTTTTCAAATTTCTCAATTTATTTCGTTCGCTCTATTTGTTTAAAATCAAGTTATGGACAGCTCAGAAAAGAAAGACTTGTGGGATCTTTTTTTCATTTATTTATTCTTTATTCTCGTCACTTTTTTTATTTCTTTATCACCCAGTCCAGTGAACCCGCATTGGTCGCGGACCTTCTCTCTCCTTCCGCATATGTATGTATAATTACATGTATGTACATATATTTTTGAGTCTCATAAAATGTATTCACAAGCTGCTTACCTAACTCTTATCTCTCTCTCCCCTTCCTCCACAAAGTTAAGTATTTACATCTATGTACATATATTTATGTGCACCTTTCCAGGTATGCACAATCTCTCATTCTCCGCATATTTGCCTATTTACATCTATGTAAATATATTTGTGTATATTTTTAGATGAATACACTATGTCGTGGTATAGCTCTATATATCATACATACATCTATTATATTTGATTTTAGAGTGGACGGGGGTTTCCTTTTAATAGGTTTGGGTCGGCCGAGGTCCGGTTACGAGGTCAGATCCTCATAAGGGAGGACTAGTCCAATAGATGCTACTTTAAATACTGGTATTGGCTGAGAGTTCCAAATCTCACTTAGTTACAGGCTGTTACACGACTATGATGAGCTCGAGGGTCAGAAAGTAAAGGAGTCGGCAAAAATAGACTTTAATAAATATTAATAGTTAAAGTTAATATGATACAACAATACACAGACATATAAGACAAATAGTTACATTGGTCAACGGGTTATTAAGAATAATAGGTATTCTAAAATGCAATAAAATGGGGTAGACCGAAATTATAAATTTGGGGAAGCTAAAGTATTCGTTACGATATCTTGTACACAAATGGAGGGGTTGGGGAAGATGATGGTCGTTTCCGGCGAAGCGGTGAATTGATGGTTGGGTCACTTCGACAGGGTCCAAGGTCGACTTGCTTGTAGTGAAATATTATTTTTAGATGACGGGGCGTGGGAGCAGAGCTTTCGAGAAGGGAGGTTGGGAATTCTTCTGGTGAAAATTCCTTTGAATAAAACAGAGGGTGAGTTTCTCCGAGACGTCAAGCGGTTTGTTTGGTCGGCTATGCGTAATCAAGGGGGTATTACGCTAAGATGAATCTTCACTGAAGCCTTTTGGGTTAAGACTTGTTTCTTGTTTGGAGATGGCGTCTATGAGCGGAGTCGGACAAGTATTCTTACTTGGAGAAGAGTTCTTAACTAGTTCTAGGGGGCGGATATTTGTTTCATCCAAAGAAGGATGCTTGTTTTTGTCCCACAACGTTTCCTTGACTTCGGCGTATGACAACCCGAATTGAGGAGGAGTAAGATCGTCTGCATTCGTGAGCTTCTCTCGCATTAATCTGCTCATTGCTCCTCACGCGGGTAGATATGGACACCAGAAGTGAGGGAGCTTACCCCATAGAAGGGGAGGGGGACTATCGCCCATCGTTTGAGTCATGGTGAATGCGGCCCGGGTGGCGATTGTCTCAACCGCTCCCAGCGTGGCTGAAGGGGGAGGGGGGTTGAGGAGACTTCTCGTCTTGTTTAAATACTCGCCTTGATAAGGGCGGCATTCCATGAACCCGCTCCTATACTTTCTCACGCTTTTAACCTTCAAAAATTGTTTGTAAGCTGCACGAGGCCCATCACGTGGAGGCAATGCTTAAAAGCGACGTTATTTCTCCCATCACGTGCTTGTTCCCTCACACACTACTCCCCCATCTCTCTTCTGATGTGTATTTACACCTATGTATATAAATATACTTGAATACATTTTTAGCGGTATACACTGCCCCCCCCCCCTTCTCTATATCAATCTGCATGTCTGTGTATTTACATATATGTGCTGGCTGAATTGAGAGGAAATGCGTCAATTGGTGCTCAAAGCAACTTCCATAGAAAACATGTACATGTGAATAATCGTGCGACCCTCTAGATGTATACATTAACTCATATATATATATATATATATATATCTTATATAGTTATTTATCTTCTATCCATCTCTCGACCTTGGCTAATACAATGGCAGTCAACCCATGCGTCAGAAATAACATGTGATTACATAACTGACGAACTGTTTCGTATTCGCGTCACTAATGACGAAAATAAATAACCATTGTTTTTCGTTGTTCTGATAAAGGAGGAAAAATGGAGCCTGAACTGTTGACCTGACACTGTGCCGGTCCTGAACGTTTAGAATGAGATAGAATCTCTCCAGGCCTACAATTATGCCCCAAAATTCCGCGCACTCACAAATTTCAATATATCTCTATTTTTTGATTAAGCAGGATGGAGTCTCTTTTATTGTGTTAAATAATAGGATAAGATCTGCAAATAACTTCTTTTTCCGAAATATTAATGTCAGAATCTCGGTTCTAGCTATATTAGCATTCCCATTAAGTTAACACAACGGAAAATGTGAGTAAATGCACTGTCCTAATGGCAATTTACACCCAGAACGCTGTGAAGTAGAACAGAATGACGTCGTTCTTTCTTTCTTATCAATGGTCCCTACTAAAATAAGTAGGGTTTTGCACCAGAGTGGTTTCTCCATGTGCAAAACCTATTGCGAAGAATATAAGTGCAAAAGAACGTTTACCGACAGACCAGGTCGCTGGCGAACGGTCAAGATATCAGTGGTTCCAGCGATAGGCAAGACTTTTTTTTTCATGGCGGAGTCAGCTTTGCAATTGTGTTAGATTATTACTTATGATTAACAGTTGGCGGCGTCAGTGTATCTATGCACACCGTAAGATGTAGCTTTTTTGATCCACAGCCTCATGCCAAGGAAAGCCCAATAAAAGCTACTACCCACCGAGAAAAACATCAAAGACAAGTTGACCTTCTGAAATCAAACGCCCTTTTCATTAGTGACTTCTGGGAGGTAGAGTATTCAAAGTGGCGAGAAAAGATCTTGACATTTTTACTCAAGGACCTAAAACTCTCCAGATTCTAAATCGATCAAGAATCTGTTGGGTGATCCTCAAATAAGATGGACAATTGGAAGCGCACAAATTGGGATGACCTCTGGATACTATTAAATCGAGGTTGGAAGGTCATTGCTTCTAATTTCTTCCTGAACTTGATATCCAGCATGTCACAGCAAACTGCTGGTCATAAAATGGAAAGGTCGGTATTATATATGTTGACACTATGAATAAATTGTTTATTTAATGCACAAAACTTTTATATTTTCGTATTAAATCTATAGTTTAATAATATTAAGGAGTAACCCTTAGGAACTCCAAAATTTGTCTGATTAACACTTTGGCTAAAATAGTGCACTAATTTTTTACTAGAGAACTTTATTTGATGTAGAGGCGAATTGAAAAGTAGGATTGACAGATATGAAAAGAATCAAAATTCTTTCGTCTATGTCATAATCACATCAGGAGATGGTAATTTTTTCTGGGAATTTTTATTATAAATTCAACTGATGCAGGAAAGAATCACGGTTTATTGCGAAAAAGATCTCCAAATTTATCAATATGAATAAGAATCAAAACACCAATATCACGTAAGGCTTGAATGAAGTGTGTTTGAGGGAGGTTATTTATTGCACGTCATGTCAGGTACTGGCTGCACAGTTCAAGTTAGAGTCAGTGAAAACGTGTTGGATATAGGTGAGAGATATAGTGAGTCATGAGGGAAACGTGCCTGATTACGGAAAGGGTTATCCTTAAGTGACTTCACGCTACGTCGCGAAAGAGGGCCTAGGGAGAAGTTATGAAAGAAGAGTCATCATAAGTGACCTCGCGTGACATCACGAGTGGCCTGGCCGTCATCTGATCTGCTTAGCAAGGTACATGTTTAATTTGGTTGATTTTGCATATATTATGCAGATATAAACAGAATGAAAGGATAATTGTCGTATATTAACCTCAACCCGAGCCTTTCGGATAAAAAAACTATGGAGAATAGAAAGAGAGTGTGCAACTGACCTTAGTAGTAGGCCCGTAACCTCCTTTCCCCTTTGTAGGTATGTCCGTATGCCCAGTAATAACTAAACCAGGAGTAAAATCGGATGCACTCAATCAATGTTACTCCATTGATAGAGCTGAAAAGAAGGCTCGTACTCTCCTGAAGATAGTCTAGTAACCGATGAAAAAGATTATACTCTTTTAAAATTAACTAATTAAAAGGGAACTCAAAACAAAGCTCCTATCCCCTATGATTAGTTTAATAAAAAAGAGATATGAATCCTAACCTCTTGAAACTAGTTAATAAACTGATAAATAGGAAAAGAAATGATGAATAAAGGAAGGAACGAACATAAACAGAAGATATATACATTACTCCATCCATAAACATCACAAATTGATATCTCACATACATATACAGTTCCATCTGTCTCCTTAGTAGTACAGTCATTTTAGCAGAAATACTTGGCCAACCTTGAACAAATTGCGACAAAAGCAAACTCAACAGATTTTGAATCTTGGATATGTCCTCAATGAAAGAAAAAAAGTCCTAGGGAATCCTCTAGCGGTGGAAAGTCCTAGAATCATGGGAATCAAATATGGCTGCCACCTGGCTTGAAGCGAAAATGTGAATATTTTAAATATTGATATTTAGAGTTCTAAATATGATTTTGAACATTATAATTGTTTCTAGTTATAGTCAGTATATGTATAAACAAGAATATTTGTAAAAAAGTGAAATGCATTGAGGACAAAATAAAAATTATAGCATTTTTGTCCAAAAATTTCAATATTTTGCCTCGAAAAAATATTTTCATTTGATAAACTTTGCTCATATATAAACATATGCATACCCAGCGATACCTATTATATATTTCCATATACAGGGAAATTAGTACTATCCTCTGGTGAAAGAATGAACACCGAATTCTCATTTATATTGATTTTTATTAATCAAGTCTATGACAATATAATATAATAATTATGTAATTCATTGAAAGAAGACAAAATTCACAATTCCACTTTGGAAATCATACTTGCCTGATGAAGGTTTTCAAATTAAAATAAAAAAATCACATTAAAAAGTAGATTCTAATTAAGAATTTATTTATATAAAGCATATGAGAGTTCGAATTCGGCAATGTCGTCATGATCTTCGTCATTGTCACATGTAGTGTTTTTGCAGCCAGATTCCCCTGCAGTTTCCACAAGCTGGAGTGCACCCAATGCATGTGCATCTTATGGTGTAACAGTCAGACTAGTAGTTGCATCCAATGACACGTATCATCTTTTCATGAGTTGAAGCTAATGATGTATGAATTGGCATAAACCCTTGCCACACTTCTGCCAACTCCAGTCTATCGGAAGAGGTTCATCTGCACATCCCTTCCATTCTTGGACTTGCAGATACACGCGCAGGCTGTGTTACTTTGCTGCTTCTGATTTAGGTGGTAATGTCTGTGGTTGCGCGTGAGAGGAACTCGAAGATACACTGTCCCAGTATCGCTGATACCGGAGGGTGTCCAGGGTGGAAGTTGACTTTCTGTTGTAGATTATCACCAGTGCATTTCCTCCTGCTTCTGCCACATTGCATATGGAAACTAGATATGTATAAAAGACCTTGGCCTGCTCACGGAATGTGTTATTTGCTTTGAACATCTTTAGGGAAGCCCCCCTTCCAATCTCATGAGGACGAAATGTGTTGCACCCAAGAAGTGCATGAAGAAATAGTATGTGCTTACATATTTCGGAACCAAGAACTTCCTTTGTATCGTTGATGATCCAGATACGAAGATTTTTCGTGTTCCTCTTAGGTTCGGGACAAAAGAAGAGTTCATGAGATTCTAAGCTTGCATGGTAGCAAAGAAGGACGAGGAGGTCTGTCATCGCCAACTAACACAGTGTTGATGACATAAATAGACTGCACGGCCCTCTGTACAATCAGAAGATCAGCATTCCGTGAGGTGTGGTGTGTCTCATAGTTCTTCTTCCGAAGCTCTTCACTGAGCATAAAAATGAATATCTGTTTATTCTGTTTGTTGCCAAGAAACAATTTCTTCTTCATTGTGAGAGTCATGTCAGCTGTAAATGTCACAATAGTGCCAGCATTTTCTTTAGACCGACTCTGGTGTGTCATGTCCTTTGTGTTGGTACTCTCATAACCATCAAACACGACTATGGCATCTCCCCACTTCTTTGTTATATAATCAGTGTACTGGTGGCATATGACTCTCAATATAGATCCACGAGACCATAGAACTCGATGAATAAGTGCTCCGCCATCCAAAACACACTGTTTTCTATCATTGACATATCAGCTGGGACATCGGATTCAAGAAGATCACAGATGGCATCAGCAAAGACTGAATTGTGAGCTTCTTGGAGCTGAAGAGAAGAATAAAAAAGGGTTGGGGGATAGCTGCGCAGTTCCTAGTTGATGGTCAACTCCAATTCTTCTGATGTCTGTGCAACAGCGATCAGTCTCTGAAAAAGAAGTTGTGAGTCTATCTGGACTTGATCTCCATCAATCTTGACAGATGACTTCATGGCGAGGGTGATAACTTAATCTTTCCTCTTAAATGTGTACTCCGCAAGTGTTTTCTCATCCAGAGATGTTAATATTTTGGCTCCTACATCATGTGCTCTATCAACATTGACGGTGGGTGTGCATGAACTCCAGTGGCAACGTTCTTCAGAATTGGATCACTACTGAATGGATTCAGTTCTTGTAAATACTGAAGAACTGATAATGTGTCCTTTCTGTCACGAGATAGACTTGCTTTGCTCATGTCCTTGTTCTGTTCTCCAGTATTGTAATTCACCCCTGTGAGTTCCTGCATTGCCTGGTTTATTTCTGCAGAGGTAGGCATTCATAGTAGCCATAGTAGCCTCCTGTTAGCCCCCCGCTGTCTTTCAAACTTCTTATCAGAACTGGCCAGATAGCCCCTTAAAAAAAATCTTATCAGAACTTGTTCGATGATCAGGTCAGATGAAAGACCTGCCCACTGGTGGTTACTTCGTCGAACCACATGGAACCCCTCTTCAAAACGTTGGTGAACATTGGGATGTTGAGTTTTGAGATTTTACATCTTCTGCAGGTTTGACATACAGGTTGTGGGCCGAGGCTGCCAGATAAGGCAGCATTTCTTGGACAGCCTGTAGATGTAGTGGCCAGTTCCTAGTGCGCTCTGTCCTTATGTATTTGCTTAGAATGTCTAATATGTCCATATATTGAACCCAGAGCGCTGAAGTTCTAGAAAATATCTTTGCAGACTCGGCATGCTTCTGAAAGTTGTCTTTTATTCGTTTCAAGATGTCACACTCGCATGCTTCTTCCACAGACATTGCCCTAGATATCAGATTCTGAAAGAGGTTAGATCTATGAGCTGGTCATGTAGCGGCCTTGCAGCAGCTTCGGGTAAGTTCGGATCTTCTTTCGCAGTGTCGTATGATGTTTCACGTTTGCATATTAAAGGTTTATTGAGTACATTTGTTAACATCAAGGCATTGAGGGCTGCGTCAACTATTAGGTGTGCACGAACTGCGCGGTCAATGGTATTGCCACTAAAGATAACAATTACTGCATTGGGGGCATATATCAACTCCATCATTTCTTGAAGCCCAGGTGATATCATCAGGTGTCCAATACATCAAGGGAAACTCATCTCAAGCGTATGACAATCCCTTTCAGATCGCGTCCCAAAGGCTCTGAGTTGATGATCATAAGAGCTTTCCACCAGAGTGGCTGATCGAAGGGGATCACTGGGGTGACTCCGTGGCGTTGTGCATGTTCACTGACAAACATCAGGGCCGAATATATGCATGTGCTCTCACTCGATTTCATGTCTATCATCGGTAGAAACTTGATAGCCACCTTGCCAGGATGGTCACCCTTGTGCATGAATTGCAACTTTCCTGACCATGCAGGTCTTGGTGGTTTCAAACAAGATGGATGTCTTCCACAGGACATCAAGATTTTCAGAGGTGTTCTGTGCTTTTAGGTTCAGTGGTTTCTGGTACGTCACTGCTGTCATCCCGTGTATTTCATCCTTGAAGTACCATATATGCCCCCTTTCAACCATTGGGACATCATGAGATGTCACTTTAGCACTGGCTTAGGCCGGAGTGATATGGTCCCAGGAGTGACGGCGTCAATCATCCCCATGCCATGAAATGTGCCATGGTCATTTAGTGTGCGAAAGTTGTGATTTACATTGTCAACTGCGTACTGTACAAACTCTGTTGTTATGTTAGGGATGTCTTTTCCATGTGAGTGAGCAGCATTTCGTTCAAACCGCTGCACCTCTTCATGTGAACAGCAGAACCCTTGATGATGAATGGAGTCAATAAGAAAACGTAATGCAAAGTGGTGATATAGTTGCACATCCAACCAACCTGCAGTGGTGCCAGTAAGACTCTGGGTCTAGTTACCTGCACTATGGCTTGGCCTATTGAACCCACCTTAAGACAATCTTTCTTTCCCCCCAAGGCAGTCCTTCATGCAGCACCAGCAGAGTATCTGGTAATCATTTAATGCCACTTCTTGCGATTGCAGATCATCACATGGGTAGGCTTCATTAGATGTGTCGATGGCTTTAATGTCTTTCTTGATGAGCTTGGCAGTAGTCTGTACAAGTTTGATTTTCTCTTCACTGGTGTCTCTTTCCTGCTGCTGCTTGTTGTAATATTCCTGTAGTACTACCCTAGCTGTTGTCCTGAAGTTGACCACGTTTAGTTTGCCGTTGATCGCAGTTTGGATTAGCCTGTCACCAAAGTGTTCCCACAGCCTCGCCTTCATGTTGGTGTAACTGTATGCTTCGTGGTTAGTGCTTGCAAGTTTCTGTGTCATGATCTCAATAAGATCATTGATGGCGATCTACTCATCATCACTTTGCTCAAGATATTTTGCCACTTGCAAGAATGCTGCTGTCTTCTCATCAACCAAAGGCCATCCAAACTTTGGCCTCTTGTATTCTTTGGTGTTCGTCATAGAGCTATTGGTATATGTTTATTTGTGCGAAAGTTAATACTACATGTATGATAGTAAAGTGTATCTGCTGGATGCAAGTCATGGGCATGCAGAATCCGTCACTTTACAGCATCTGACTAAACATCGGCTCGTTCACGGAATATCGCCAGCAGCGTGTTCTTCTATTGAGTTGTTTTTACTTGAACGGCATCCTGCGTCTTCTGCTCCTTCCCAAAATTGGCTGCACTACCACAAAAAGGCAATTAGTGTTGAAAGAAAACTGATCCTCAGATGACCCAAGTACATGTGCATCACTGCTAGTGCTGGCCTTCGACTCTTCTATCCTAGTAACATTGGCTATCTGATGTGGGTTGTAGTACGTACGCCGGGAGTCTTTGTGCACCCTTTCATCAGGTACTATATGAATGCTGTCCTTCCTTGCTCCTTGCGGTGTTGGCCTGGTTGATGGTTGAACACCTCTTTTCTTGCAGAGTTGAAAATGGGTCTCTTCCACCCTGCTTGCAGATGGTACAATTTTGAGATACCTCCATGGCTGAAAAGAGAAATACAGAATTACATTAGTATACTTGTTTGAAATTAAGAATAACAAATAAAAATACCATTTGTACTTAAAATCAGAAGTTGTCATAATCCTATTAATGTATTAGCTATTGACAGGCATTTATCTATTGTTTGGACCGAATACGCACAATCTACTCATTTCTCAAATTAATGGGGTTAGGGTAGGCAAATCGAAATAATTTCAATAAAAATTAATATTGTGCGATTATTCTTTCACCAGAAGATAGTAATTATGCCTCTTTGTATGGAAATATATAAAAAGTATGCTGGAGATAGATATATGTTCTTAGATGAACAAAACTTCTCAAATAAACATTTTTTAGGAAAAAAATAATGAAATGTTTGGACAAAAAACTATATTTTTTATTTTGGCATCGATACATTTCACTTTTTTACCATTATTCTTGTTTATTCATATAATGACCATAACTAGATACAATAATAATGCTGAAAATATGTATTTACAAGCTGACATATTAATATTTACACTATTCATATTTTCGATTCAAGCCGGGTGGCGGCCATATTTGATTTCCATGATACTAGGACTTTCCCCCGCCAGAGGATTCCCTAGGACTTTTTCTCTGCCATTGAGAAAATATCAAGGATTCAAAATCTGTTGAGTTTGCTTATGTTGCAATTTGTGTGCGGTCATCTGAAATTTGGACTGGACTATTATAGTCCCTCCCTTCTGTGACAACTCCAGTTCCATCGTCCAAGCCGAAGAGCGTTTACAGTTGAGGATGTGGCATTGTATTCTTATTCTTCTCCATATTTTACAATTCACCTGGTTCTGTTTATTCCTTGTTTGCTCTTTGTCCTTCTAGGTTATTCTCACTTTTCTGTTAGATTGCGAACATTTCAGTAGGCAGAATCCGATGCGGGCATTGTTCTCCTAAAAACACGAGACTCGAAGAAATCAAAGAGAAAAATAAATAAATTGGAAGCAGAAAAATATTTATTTTACAAAATGAAAAATACTTAAATAAAAGAAAAACTCGCTAACTCCAAAAGTGAGTTCGTAAAGAATACAATTAAGAAACCTAAAGAACAAGTTCGTACAATAAAGACAAAAACCTTGAGGAAGATTGCCAGTGATATTTAATAACAATAATATGTAACGAACAGACAAGTGCCAGTGACGTAAGAACGAATACACCTGGTCTCATGGTCATTGCTGGCCTACTTCCGCCATCCAAATGGACCTCTCGTATATTAACCGAGTAACATCTGCTTGAACTGGAAAATGCCGTATGCGAGTCCTTACTTCACAGAGAGCACTGCATATGGTGTTTTTCGATCTGGAGAAATCCTATGATACCGCATGGCGATAGGCTATTATGGAGACTCTGCACACGATGGGGGCGAGGGGACGCCTACCAATCTTTATTTCTGAGTTTTTGCGAGATCGTCGATTCCGTGCACGGGTGGGGGAGCTTTCTCAGGCCGAATGGAGCTTAAAGAGGGTGTCCCGCAGGGAAGTATCCTCAGTGTCACACTTTTTGCCCCGAGTCCCGTAAGAGGCACGGTGATTTGCCTGCCTGGCCGCCATGCTGGCGGGATTCAGCGCCCCGTCCCACCCCAACTTAGCCTCTTCTCCTTCTATCTGACACCCTGTCTTCTTTCCCTGTTTCCTCACTTTCCATACAACCTCTCCCACAACTTTCTCTGGTCGGCCTCTAATTTCACAGGGTAGACGCCGACCAGCTTCCTTTCACCCAACTGTTCCAATTTGGGGCTGGGAGGGGAGGGGACAACCTTCCCTCACCCCTGAGCTCCGGTTTGGAGTGGTGAGTTTTTAATAACCTGATTCATCCCCACCCTGACCTTCCTCACTAGGCAGGAGGAGTGGCCCCAAATAGAAGCAGCTGATTTTGCCGGCCCATGTTTACCCCTCGAAGAGCGGCTACTGCGTGGGGTGATTAGCGCTTGCGTCCCGTGTCACTAATACGGTCACCATGCTCCTGAATGAAAATCAGAAAACTAAAAAATATTCCTCCTTTACTCCACATTCACCAGCGACAAAGCCACCTCCACCTTAGGGCAGTTCCACAGAAAAATATAGATTCCCCCTCCACTGTACTTTTCCAGGGGACCATCCAAAACTCTTTGACCGGAGACCCCGTAAGGGGCGCGGTGATTTGCCTTCCTGGCCGCCGTGCTGAGGGGACTCAGTGCCCCGTCCAGACCCAGCTTAACCCAGCTAGGCGTGGAGGGCCTATTCCTTTGATGGAATTGCCCTTGACTCCAGGCCAACTGGTAGGACCTGCGGAGTCTCGTATCCTTCCGTTCCCTGTTAGCTATCTTTTTTTCATGAGGCCATGCTGGGTGCGTGCCCCATGCCCAGCCTCCCGGGTTATAAGGGTTTTGCGACCACACCACCACGGGATGGGGGCCGGGTGGGAGGATGCGCGATTTACACCAAGCATTATGTCTCTGTTCTTATCTTAGCTTTAGATATCTCATTTCAGGCAGTAGCTGTGCATCTGCACCTTGATAGGATGTATACTGTTATTTCCGTGTACCTTCCACCGTCAGCCAATTTCGACGCGGGAGACTTCCGTCGCGTCGTGGCATGGTTGTTGAGGCCCTTTTTTTTCTCGGAGATCTGAACGTTGCCCCCCCCCCCCGCCCTGAAGAGATACCTGATTAAAACCAGGGGTCAAGTCTTACCGACCTGATTCACGAGTTGGAGTTAGGTGTCCTAAATGTGGATGAGTTTACGCATCACTGCCCGAGAACCGCTTCATTTTCCTGCCTCGATCTATCTTTGTGTTGTCCGGATGCACACCCTTCTTTGGGGTGAGAGGTGGTCGATTACATCCATAGTAGTGACCACTTTCCCATTTAAATATTATTTCCTGGGACGTTGCCTCCTGAAAGCCGCCTCGGTGGTGCTTGGCACGGGCGCGGAGGTCCGCATTTCAGCAAATGACTGATTTCTCACTCTCATTCGAGGAGTTTAAGTCGGTTGTAGGGGCCATTGAGTTCTTCTACGCGGCAACTTCATTGCCGTGATCCTAACTACTATTTTAAGAACGTCTGGCGCTTTGCACGCCGACCACTTCCGTGGTTGTCAGCTGAGTGTGAGACGGCCCTCAAACGATATGCCTACATGCATTATAAGCGCTTTTCCTGGCAGGCATACGTGTCTTCACCTAATGGGAAGATCCATCTGGCAGAGTTGTCGAAGAGGATCAAAAGAATTCGGGGATAGTTCTCACAGGAACTCCCTCCCTTTCTCCAGGAGAATGGGACCGCAATCTCAGACCCCGCGTCCGTGGCGGAGTTCTTCGCGACTGCCTTCTCTGCATACTTTAACCGGGATGTTGTTCCACCAGCATTCAATGCCCATTGTGATGTTAGGGAAGGCTGCCGACTAGACTTTAACTCCAGAGGCAGAGAACCTTTCAACGACAGGTTTACATTGGGTGAGTTGCCTTCGGTTCTCGCTTCGTGCGCGGACGCCGCCCATGGTCCGGGCACCGCTCCATACGCCAGGCTTGGACATCTGGGTAAGCGAGGCATGGCCTTTCTGTTAGATTTGTTCAACAGGATCTGGGTAAAGGGTATCCTCCCAGACTCCTGGCGAATCGCTATGTGCACGCTTTTTGCAAACTGGGGAGAGATCACTCTACCCCGGCAGGTTTCCGCCCAATCTCTCTAACATCCTGCGTGTGCAAGTTGATGGATAAAATGGTAAATGTTAGATTAGGCTTTTTTTCTGGATACCGGAGGCCACCTGTCTTCCGCACAGTGAAGCTTTCGCAAGATACACTCAACGTCGGATGCTCTGCTCAGACTGAAAAATGCCATCTGCGAGGTCTTACTTCGTAGACAGCACCACGCCATAGTGTTTTTCGATCTGGAGAAGGCCTATGATACCGATGGCGATACGGTATCGTGGAGACTCTCCACACGGTGAGGGCGAGGGGACGCGTCCCAATCTTTATACCTGAATTTCTGCAAGATCCTAGATTCCACGTAGGGGTGTGCGGAGCCCTATCCGGCCCAATGAAGCAGGAGGGGGGGACCCGGCAGGGAAGTTTCCTCAGTGTCGCACTCTTTGCCTTGAGCATCAACGGTATCAACTCGGTGCTGCCGGAAGATGTTCTCGCTACGTTCTACGTGGACTACCTTTCGATCCTTTTTAGCGCGACCCAGATTACATCTCTGGGAGCCGACTTCAGCAGACTTCAGTTTCCCTTGGCCAAGAATAAGGTGATGCATTTCTGCCGCCATCCACGTCTCTAACCTGACCCAGAATTGTTTCTAAATGGGGCTTGCGTGAAAGTGGTGGACTCGCAACCTTTCCTTGCCCTTTTATTTGACCAACGCATCACTTGGGAGGGTCATATTCGCACATCCAGGGTCTCTTTTACCCTCGTTATGTATATTATTCGTTCTGTGACGTTCAGCACCTGGGGCGCTGATAGCGTTACTGCCTTACTCTTTAATCGATCCTTTGTTTGTTCAAAGCTCGACTACGAATTTGAGTTTCATGCATCAGCAGCCCAGTGTGTATTGCGGAAGGTGGACTCGATCTACCTCAACGGCCTTCGCCTGGTGACCGGAGCCTTCCGCACGTCTTCCTTTGAGAGCCTACTTGTTGATGTTGGAGAGATGGCACTCGCTCTGCGCCGTGTACAGTGCATTATTCGCCTATACGCGCGAACCAGGTGCATCCCTCAGTCGGCAGCAGCTCTCACTACGTCCGCAGCTGATCTCGATGGTGCCTATGCCACCGAGAGACGCCAGTAATACCTTAAACCCTTTGGGTTTAGGGCTAGGAAACTCCTTCGAGAGCTCCGGCCGGCAGTGTCCCTGGTTCTACCTAAGATGCCACCCTAGATGATACAACCTTTGACTGTTTTACGTCACGCCCCTACTCCTAAAACTTTACAGCACCGCGAGTATTGCGTTCGACCTTTTGGGAGCACACTTCGTGTCACGCTAGACCATACCAGTGTATAAGGATGGCTCCAAGTCCCAAGAGGAGGTCGGTTTCCACGCTGTATCCCTCCTGATCGAAGTCAGCGGGGCTCTAACATGCGCTGCGTCTGTCTTCACGGCCGAGCTAGTTCTTATACTCCGCTCGGTACGGCATATAAGGCAACGTTCCAGGTTTGGAAACCGGATTGAGATTTATAGCGACTCCCAAAGCGCCACGAGTGCTCTCGGTGCATTGGAATCTCCTCATCCTTTAGTTTACGATATCCATGACGCCACGGTTTTGGCGAGCCAAACGGCTGTCGTGATTATCTTCTTCTGAGTTCCTGAACATGTAGGAATTGCGAGAAATAAGCGCGCCGATGAGATCTCCAAAGAGTCTGCGTGGACTGTGAGACCAGACTAGCGTTTTGCTCTTCCTCACAACGACTACATGACAAGAATACGGGTAGCTCTCCAGGCTGCTTGGCAAAAAAGATGGGAGATGGTCTAGGGAAACTTAAAGTTACGTGCCAATGTGCCGTGACTGCTTCCTTGGGCTTACCCAACAATGCCGCGACGGCTTTAAGTTGCTCTCTGTGTTCTCCAAATTAGACACACTCACGTGACGCACCTCGATTTGATTGAGCGCTCTCCTGCGCCTTATTGTAACGACTGCGTTATCCCCCGGCCTGTTCGGCACATTATTGTTGAATTTCACATTCTTGGTGATCTTCGCGCACATTACCTATCCCAGTACCGGGATGAGCGGGGTCGCTACCGCTTGTCCCTTCTACTCGATACTGGCTCGTGTACACTGACTTGTGGACTATACCACTTCTTCGAGTAGGCTGGCGTCCTCCACTTTATTTGACTGTTATAGGTCGCATGTTCCTGCGCCGGGAAAGGCAGGCCTTGCCCCGACCCCTGAGCCCCCTTCCTCGTTACCTTTTTGATTTTGATTTTTTTGTGCTTTAGTGTTTTTTATCGTTATTATATATATATATATATATATATATATATATATATATATATATATATTTAATATAGTCTAGTAGTAGGCTTTGCTAAGTCGGCAACTTATGCCCCAAGTATGCAGTCGCCAGATGGGCGCCTAAAGAAAATCTTTGTCCAGAGCATCAGTGGTATCATCTCGGTGCTGCCGGAAGATGATCTCGGTACACTCTACTTGGACGACCTTTTAATCTCTCTTTGTACGTTTCAGATGCCAACACTCGAGCCTCAACTCCAACAAGCACTGAGCTGCATCTCTCGCTATGCCAGAGCGCAAAGGTTTTGGTTTCCCTTTGCTAAAAATAGAATGGTACAATTCTGCCGCCAACCACGACTCCACCTCAACCCGGACTTGTTCCTAAACAGGGTTCACCATAAAGTGGTGGATTAACACCGTTTCCTTTGTCTTGTTTTCGACCGACGCCTTGTCTGGGAGGCTCATATTCGCTTACTTAGGGTCTCTTGTACCTGCGTCATGGACATTCTTCGTTCCGTGACGTTCAGCAGCTAGGGTGCTGATAGGGCTACTGCCTTACTTTTCTGCCGAGCCTTGGTTTGTTCGTAACTTGACTACGAATGCGAGTCTTATGAATCCGCAGCCAAGCGTGTATTGCAGGAGGTGGATTCGATCCATGACACCTGAGTCCGCCTGGCGCCCGTTACCTTCTGCACGTTCCACATTGAAATCATAAAGCTCTGCGCCGTGCATAGTGCTTTATGCGCATGTAAGTACGAACCCAGCGTCTCCCTTAATCACCAAAGGATCCCATTGTATCGAACCAGATCTTAACGGTCCCTATGCTTCCGAGAGACGTCAGTCATACCCTAAGCACTTTCTTTTTAGGGCTAGAAATCTCCTTCTAGAGCTCGTGTAGGTTTCTGGCCGGTGGCGCCTCTGGTTCTCTCCAAGACGCCACCCTGGATGGTACCACCTTTATTCCAAACCTTCAGATTCGTGGTATAAGTCACGCCACGGCTGCCGCGAGCCTGGTGGATGTCGAGGTTATCTTATCCTGGGTTCCTGGACATCTGGTAAGTGCGAGGAATGAACGCTCCGATGAGGGCGCTAAAGAGTCCTCAAGGACAGGGTGACCAGACCAGCATTTGGATCTTCCTCACATCAACTACATATCAGGAATCAGGGCACCCCTACAGGCTGCTTGGCAAAAAAGATGCAAGACGGCCTAGGGGAACTTAAATTTGCGTGCCATTGCGCCACGCCTGTTCCCATGGACTTACCTCCTAATGCCGTGACGGCTTCAGGCTGCTTTTTGTCGTGTCCGAATTGGACACACTCGCAGTATGCACTGCCATTTGATGGAGCGCTAGCCAGCGCCCTACTGTGAAGACTGCGTTGTCCCTAGATTGTTCAGCAAATTCTTGTCGAATGTTACAGTCTGAGTGATCACGCACGTTACCTGTCCCCGTGCCGGGATGAGCGGTGTCGCTACCGCTTGTCGCTTGTACTCTGGACTGTTTCGTGAACACAGACCTGCGGACTATCTGACTTTTTGAATGAGGCCACCCTCCTCTATTTTACTTGTTGTAGGTCGCTTGCTTCTGTGCCTGGTAGGAGTGCCTACCCCCGACGCTGGAGTGCCCTTCCTTCTTGTTGCCTTTTTTCTTATCTTGTTTTCATTGTTGTTTTTAGCCTGTGTCATACATAGCCTTTGTTCGTTTTTTTATCTCTGATGTTTGTTACTTGTTTTTTAATCTTGCCTAGTATTAGGCTATAGTGTGATTACGGCGACTTTTGCCCTAGTAGGTAGTCGCCAGATGGGCTCTTAAATTTTTTTTTTTAAATTTCATCGTGATACTAATTTATACATGTCTTCACGGATGAATGTTTTGGTCTTGTTGAAGAAAGTAATTAAAGGATGTTACATTTCGTTAATATTCCTATTGCTTTTCTCAGTGTGAATTTTTTCATGCTTCCAAAAAAATTGCTTGTCCATTTTTGTTGTTAATTGCCCACAAGGATTTGATGACTTTCTGCTCCCACCCACCTCTTGGGGCACTAAGGGAGAAAGCTTTGGTTCTCCATCCTGTGTTATAGGCCTCAGTCAACATTATCACAATTAAGTAGGGCCGCGTTTTCTCTAAGGCTGTCCTGAGGGGACCAGGTTAGAGTGGATGGAGATTGTTGCAACAAGGGGAAACCAGGGGCTTCCATAAGCTCGTTCTAAAATTAAATACCCCCTTTCCCCAAGATTACTAACCAAGGGACTCGCTCTCTGCAAAGTGTTCATAGAATCCTCGAATTACAAAGCAGGAAGAGCCTCAACTTTCACCGGGGGACAATTGCAGAGGATGAAAGGGGGGTAGGGGGACTATGAATCAAGTATCATACACTCCAGGTACAAGATGGATGATGTGGCAGGGTCGAATACCCTGCTACAACTTAAAACCTGTAGGAACTCCACCCCCTTCAGTGCCTCCAGTATATACCCTCCAAACGGGTGTTGGGTATAGCATGGGTTAGCATTCTTCAATTGACATCTGAACGATTGTGTGCCCTACTATCCCCAATTCCCGTAGAGAATCTGCGGTTATATATCACCCACACAATTTCACCTCTTTCTTCACTACCAACTTTCCGCGATGTTTTAGCTTTAAATTTAACACTAATAAACGAAATGACGTATACGCAGTAGTTTTTTAATGCATGCATAACAGTTAACATGCAATCCCCCTCCCCAGTAAAACCCGCTGTAAAACCCCGGGTTTTCATTGAAATGGGCTCTCTGATAACGCAGGATATTGCACAACTACGAAGTTATTCTCGTGGCTGCTCCTTAGGAAGCTAAAGTCTTATCACTTCGCGCCAATTTTGTAAACATCTAAATTGGGAATCTTGCTCTGAGAGGAGGGGCTTAAGACTTCGAACAGGGGGGATATATAGGAGTGAAATAAAATTGACGCACTGTAGAGAGCGTGAACAGTAAACGGGAGTTGTGGGAGAATGTTAAGATTGACAATAGTGGTGGAAACTATAAATAAATCACTTAGAATTAACGGGATGATAAAGATAAGTTGTTTTGAAATGTGGAAATGACGGGTGCATTTGGAACACGGCGAAGATGCCCTTAAAGCAGTGTGTGAGGAAAAGACAAGTCGGCGACCAGTCGGTGAGTGAGAGAGTATAACATTTAGCGGGAATGAAACGAGCGAAGCGACTTATAACTGCTTGAATCGAACTCTTTTGTGGCGAGAATGGCTGAGTGGATAAGCGCACCCGTCCGCTGAATTCAGTAACACGTGGCGTTAGCGATTCAAAATTCTCAATTCTTCCGAGCATTTCTTTATTTTCCATATCGCCTTTCTTGCATCATTTGTTTTAACAATTTTTATTGTCACATCATCTTGAAAATAATATAATATTGGAGCCACAACATTTAGGTCAATATTGATATTAATAGACAGGAAATGTATTCAAAGTTAAAACAAAAATTAGACATACCCAAAATGACTATTTCGAATTGCCTACATTTCTGACTGTCTGTTTTGGAAACAATGCAAATATCCATCCCTTATTTGCACCCACAGAATCCTCGGTGAGCGACTCCTTCAATGAAATTAAAGTGCAACGCAAGTCGAAACTCCCCCCCCCCACCTCACCTGAATGAGAGTAACAATTGTTTAGATTTGGGAAGGGGGGAGGGTAGCTAGCCTATAGCCACCATTTAGTTAGAATTACTATATTCTTTACAAAACTACAGCGAATACCAAATAAATAAAAGAGGGTGACGAGGGGGAGAACCGGTTTTGTATGGTTCGAGAGAGCTGTGTGCCTCACGGTCCCTACCACAAAAGTAGTCGACTTTGGCTATGTACCTCCCCCAATTTTTATTTCCCCAACTTCACCATTTTCTTTATTACCTTTTGAAATCTTTATTGGTGGAAATGCCCTCATTGTTTTTTTTTAATAATTTTTGAGGGAGTTGCTGTAAGAACCCATAACTCGCTCCCTCCTTTCTCTCGTTCATGTTCTTTCTACTCTACCATTTCGTGTTCTCTTGTTTATTATTTTTCTCTTTTAGTTTTTCATGAGGGCAACGGATTAGTCGCTTGGAAACACCGACGGATGGTGTCCCAGCTCGGATGGACTTTATGGTGGCTGATGTTAGCTGTAAATACTCATGGTTCAGATTCCACGTTAATCAGTAGGTCCACCCCATGAGAAACAAAAAGGATCTTACATGAATACAAATCAGCGTTAAAATACCTATCAATTAATTTCTCTTCATATGAAGTATACGACTTGAAATCGCGTCTCTCAAATATGTCTCAGCGATGGCGATATATCCAAGAACTTAACCGACTAAAAAATGTCGAACATTTACTCTGTCTGTATATTTACCGTATGTACGCTACCATCATCCATATAAACAGGAACTAAATGAAGGAAAACGCATTTAAATGGCCTATATTTTTCTTTGCATTATGCAATGCAAAGAAATGCATTATTTGATGCGAGTTTCCTAGGAAATGTAGTGAGTAGTTCAAATATAAATACATTTAAGAGAAATTACGATAACTACATGAAAGCTACAATGAGAAGAGGCAATCCCTATGAGCTCTAGCTCTCATGCCTTTTATCCATTACTAAGGTAAACATCATTGATCATTGCCAGGTGTATCCAATCTCTTGTAATGAACAGCGCAATAGAAATAACTTCATTAAAATAATTCATTAATGAAAATCAGATCCACAAAAATTTCGAGAAGAGAATGAAACGGAGAGTAAAAGCAGGCAACAACCAAGACCAGGATTACCAACTTAACTTGCATTTCTTAAATAGCGAAGAACTATCAAGGCCTGGATTTATCTTACAAGCATCTTGAAATACATTTAATAGGCTTTAAATCCGAAAGCCATTTAAACATGAATTGGATTATATAAGCTACCTAAACTCCGCGGAGAGGTACCCGTGTAGCCTTTTACAGTTGGTACCTGGAGGAGATGCACATCCTCCCGGCCTGAGTGCAAATTAGGGAAGCCCTGTCACTGAGTTGACATGAACACTGTCATCGGGCTACTTTTGTTTTTACTCAAAGACTATCACCTCAACCTTTTATATACCTGTACTCGGTACCAGGAGGAACTGTTCTCACTTAGACAGAGGTCGAATTAGGGAAGCCCCACCACTGGGTTGCGTTTTCTCCTCGTTCCCTCTCAGCATTCCTTTTTCTCTACAACAATCGCCTCAACCCAGGAGTGTGTGCCGTCCGTCAGGGTGCCATATTAGGTCCCCTACGAGGGCGCCTGGGTGGATTGTACGCCATCCCTGGAAAAACCTAACACCGGAGTGATCACCCACCCTACTCGTTAGTGAACCCGCCTATCTATACTTCTCTTCATTACATACCCGCCAACCCTATTTCGAACGTGTTCCTATATCCATAGAGGTTTTGTCTACTAGGCGCACTTTCATCCTTTTACCAGACCTTAGTCAAGTGAAAGTGAATAACGTGAGTTCCCTACCTGCTGCAAGAGCCGAAAGTCCGCTGGATGAGGGAATTATTAGGCAAGGAATAAATTAGGACGTCGACTTTGCTCATTCCCTTCTGGCAAACATATTAGGTGGCTTCTTCGGCAGCATCCTTCATGGTCAAAGCTCAAGGACAAATTCGCCTGAATGGCGTGCCGGGTTATCAAGGCTCATCTTAGCTCGAACCTGTGGGCTGAGTATGTGTAAAGGATCATTTTCTAGAATTTTCTAATCCTATGAAGACTTTTCTCTTAGCCTCCCAAGGCATTGGGAGGTCATAGTATCTAGCTTTCATTCGACTTTAGATTTTTTATAGTGTGGTTAATACAAGAAAATAGTAGGCGATCGCAGGCGCATGGAGATTAGCCTACAACTGCTGTCTCACCCTTCCTAGGTGTCGGGGAGGACTAGGAAAAACGAGATACTCCTTACGCCGGGCTCCCCTGTCATCATTGATATGCGGCAAAAATGCTTCTCCTTTGCCATCTTTGGAGTCGCTTTCGAGCAGGTCCATGTCAGAAAAGATGACTCCCTCCCTATGCTTTTTTTAGTGGCCCTTCCAACCTTTTTGTAGCAGAAAGGAGGTTTAATCCTCTCTTATGTTTACGGGTGAAGTGGTTTTCACCTCACCCTCTTCTTTGGAGTCGCCTTTGGATGACTTCGTCTCAACGCCAGCGTCGGTCTCCTCTCCCTTCCCTTTTTTTCACAGAAGGCTGTCAAGAAACAGGCACGCGGATCAGAATCGACTGTTTCTGGTCGGAGAAGCTTGGAGAGTCAAGATAGAGGGGCAATAGATAGCGGATCCTGTTGGTGTGCCTGGCACACCTCTCGTTCCCGATGGAGGTCGTCGCCACCCACAAAACTGATGACTAGAGGACTGAAAAATTCTTGATTTGGATCCTGGATACCTTGGTAGAAGGAGTGGCGAAGGTCCACCCTGAGTTAGACATGATCTCGGCGTTGATTCCGCCAAGATGATTGGATCTTCCATGGGGAAGAGCCTGGACCCGGTGGTAAACACTGAATCAGAGTCGGCTTTGCAAGCTTCTCAGGCGGCTCAGGCCTCCGAGGACTCACGAGAGAAGGAACCTCCTCCCCCGACTGGTGCCCATTTAAAAGCTAAGACTTCTCTATTTCGGAGAAGGAGTTTCCTAAGGCCGTTCCTTTCAACCTTGGGCCCCCTTTCCGGGGGTGGAGATAAGCGGCTTCATTCCTCAACCTCCTCTCCAAAAAGAAAAAGTAAAAAGTAAAAAAAAACTAGAGGTTCCTCTCCATCCGCTGCGGCTCTGTAGACAGAGGGGTTCGCTGCCTTTTAGGAAGGCGACCAGGCCAAGACCGACATGTCCGGGCCTCTGGCAGCATATTGGCCAAAATCAAGAGGTTCCATCAGATGAGAGCATTAGCTATTTTGACTGATAGAGAGCCGAAGGTGATCCGTTTCTGTGAAGGGACTCTTCTAGAGAATGCTTCTGACCCTTCCGAGGCGGTCATGATTAGTGCCATTCGGTCACTCAATGGCTCGACGGTGAGTGTGACGTCACACACTACCAAGAATTTCGTGAAAGTAGTAGTTTATGAGAGAGAAATCGTTGTCTACTCTTTAGAATACATCACCTTAGAGCTGGCCAACAATTGGGCAGTCAAAGTCGAACGTGTGATGAGAAAACTGTGCGAGGACTCGAGTCACACCCCTCAACTTTGTCGCATTCGATCGTGAGAGGCTCCCTGAGTCGTTGAGTGCCGGTTGGTATCGCTACCACGTGGAAGCATTCATGTTATGCCACGAGGTTGCAACTATTGTCACTCGTTCGCCATATGAATCGCGTATGTAGACGTACAAAGTCTAGTTTATTCGAAGTCTATGTATGTTGCTCCAAGGCCATACACGATAGGTCCTTATGGTGTAAGGCCAAGTGCGTCAATTTCAGAGAGGAGCGCCCTGCTTCCTCAAAGCATTGTGGCGTTTTCTCCTAAGGAAGGAATTCCTGGCCGTTCAGGCGGTGGATCGGATCATCTCTCATTCCGCGAGGCTACCCTTTAAGGGGCACGGCAATGTGTTTCTCTGACCGTCGTGCTAAAGAGACTTAGCGCCCTGTTCGGACGCAGCTTAGTCTCTCTCCCTTCATTCGCTAACCCCTAATCTCCTTCCCTGTACCAACTCTCCTTCATCTTGCCCTTGCTCCTCCTCGATTACAACCAGACACTCACTTGGATCAGGGAACCGAACATTTCGACGTAAAGATGTTAGGCGTGGTGACCCTAAACGCTCATAAGCCGGTCACTAAGCTGAATTTGCCATCCCGACCTGCCTACCACGCCACATGTAGGATTTGGTGAGAGTTTTCCCAAGGGGTGGCGGAGAAAGCGTATACCACCCCACCTAATGATACCGGCCATGACCAATCAAGGGTTCCCAGTAGTACCGTTCCCTTGTTGGAGTCACTGTTGGCTGTCGCAGGCGAATGTGGCGAAATATTGTTTAATGGCCATGGAGAATGTGAAAAAAAACATTCTGGCGGCTCCACATCAGAAAAGGAGGTCCCCCTGTGCTTTTCCTAGGGTCCCCCACCCAACCCTCTTATACCGGAGAGGAGACTTGCTATTCTCCTAGGCCTATCGGTGTAGTGGACTCCCCTTCTCTGGAGGCACCCTTGGGCGACTCCATTTTATTTCCAGCG